>VZTE01001450.1:25163-49386 GCA_013397775.1 Eulacestoma nigropectus
CACCAAAAAAACAACAACCCACCAAAACATCAGTGAAATATCTTTACAATAAGCCAAATAAATTATTCTCTACCCAATTTTTATTGCTTTCAGTTAATAAGTGTCAAGCCATAACTAGTTACATAACTTGCCTGAGGTCACTTTAAGCAATCTGTGACAGAAACAGAAATAAATTGTTACTATCTATATGCACCCTAATCTGTGTGATCATCTTGCCTCTTGCTTTCTATTCACAGCATTTTTATGAACATAATAGCTATTTACTTTGTTGACAGAATCAGTAGTTTCCTGAATAAACCAGAGAGTCACCTGAGACGCAAAGATGTTGGAAGAAGATATGGAGGTGGCCATCAAGGTGGTAGTAGTAGGAAATGGAGCTGTTGGGAAGTCCAGTATGATTCAGCGATATTGCAAAGGGATTTTTACAAAAGACTACAAGAAAACTATTGGTGTAGATTTCCTGGAAAGACAGATCCAGTATGTATTAAACAGATGCCATACTATTGATTTTTACCTCTCTCTCTATTTCTTTTTTCTGCTGTAATCCTGAAATTTGCGGAGGCTTGGAAAACAAGGCCTGCTGTTTCCGAAGCACACTGAAGGGAATTGTTTTCTCTTTTGCACTGTGGGCTGAAATTATATCCTTTATTCTCCATTCAAAATTTAAAATGATCAATAAAATCTGGAATCTCTGCCATACCAAGCTCTTTGACAAGTTTGCTTTGTATTCTACCACCTGTCGATTATTTTTTAATTTTTTTTTTTGTGATTTCTTTTGAAGACGTGAAACTGCTTATGATAAAACAATTACACAAATTTATTAGCCAATATAGAAAAAAATTACTGTGAAAAAAATAGAGTCTTTATGCAGTATAAGCAGGTAATACCCAGTTATGTTTGATAAAGTGGAAAATCTTATGGTAATGAGAAGTAAGAAAATTCTATAAATTCTGCAAGCTGATTTAAAAGACAAAAGCACCATTCTTCAGGCACCTAAGTTTTGTTTTGATGTCCATCTTATTTTTCATTGTAGAGGGAAATGTAGAGGAAGAAGAGGAAAGGAAGAGGAAAATGTAATACAGATTGTCAGTAAAGAGCATATAATGTAGTTGAGAGGCTATTACCATAGTATATTATGAAGGTGAATGATTATTGATAGTAAGTTACATTATGTTTAAATCCAGTTAAATTTGATTTGGATTACTCTTATAGTGTAGAAACAGAAGTATTTCCATGTCAATTGTTTTGATTTGTTCCTATTATTGTATTGATCACAAAACTGTCTTGTTTATTTCAGAGTTAATGGTGAAGATGTCAGGCTAATGTTATGGGACACTGCAGGTCAAGAGGAATTTGATGCAATAACTAAGGCCTACTATAGAGGTGAAAATACCATGTTTGTTGTTTGGTAGTTTTTGGGTTTTTTTGGTCTGCACGTCTCTAAAATATTTTCCTGTCTTTGTATTAAGAATTTTAGTTATTTCATGTGTGTGAAAAGTATGTTTAGTTCAGCTTTTTCAATTCTTAAATATTTTTTCTCTTTGTGTAAGTTCCATGTCTTAATTATGTCTGCTTTATGCAGTAGTGCCCTTTAGAAAACATGGAATGAAATGGGACAAATATCTGCAGAGAAGCTGGACAGAATGTAGACATTCAAACAATCAGATGCAAATGTATATTTTCCCTCTAAGAGTGTTTCATTACTTCCGTGAGACACATATTTGTAAATATTCCAAAACCTGTGGATGAGGCACATAGTAATTAATCCAAGGGGAGAAAGAATCACTAGTCATCCTAGAAAGACAGTTTACAGGGCACAGCAGTTCTTTTGCTAGTGTAGTCTGCCTTGAATATGTTAAAACAAGAGCAGTAAGAAATGTGTATTCACTTCATAAAATAAACGGTATTATTTATGTAAAGGCAGCTTATCTATTTAACCAGTTAAAAATTGCATACTTAAGCTTTCTTTGCTTATAATTTAACAATGGTTCTGAAACGATTTCCTTTTGGTTTTTTAATGGGAGAGATATAAATTACTTGGCAAAGATTCCACTGTTCAGTTCTTGCAAACTAATTATTTGGGGGGTGGGGGGAATATACTGCTATGGTATTACTTCATTTAGAGATAAAATAATAATTATGCCAAGCTGTTTCAGGGCATTACCTTCTTGCGATCTTTTTTATGGTTCATAATCAATTTGTCAGCTAATAGGTGTTTTTTTTTGGTAATATTTCTTGTTGTTCCCTGTAATTGGTGATTGCTATTTCCTCAGAAAAAGATATTTCTTCTTTTGTCATGTGGATATAGATAATTCTTTTATTTTACAGCTGACAAGTTGAGCATATGAATTTTAGATAGTAGTACTCGATTCTCTTGGAGCTTCCTTTTTACTGTCCTGGCCTTTGGTCCTCTTGTGTGCTTCACTCTCCCCAGTTGTTTCAAGCCAAAGACTTTTTCTCCTAATTACTGGGACTGATAGGCTAGAATATGGAGTGTTTAGAAGAACTCAGAGTACACTAACTGGCGTCACTTACCACAAGGAACCTGGTGGTTTAAAAACAAAATTAAAAATTTGCATGAGTATTGTGAAACCTTGGTCATGGCTGGTGCCCAGCGTAGTGCTGTTAGATCTCTGCCTTGGAGTTCTTCGTACAGAAGTTCTTTGCTGTGAAGTCAAGCACAGTCATCCTGTACACATTGTAGCAGCATGATGGGTATATAATAAGCAGTTCAAGGTGTCGGATGCAGTGGCTGCTCTACACTAGACTTTGACTTATGAAGGACAAGGGAGCCTGGAATGCAATTTTGGTCTAGCTTCAGCAATCACAGTATTATAGAAGCAAAAAGTCAAGCTTACTTTGTAAATTCAAGGATTTTATTGCTAATTATTGCTGATAAAAGGAGGACACCTCTAAGATAGGTAAGATAGATGCTGGCTGTTAATTTAAGGTTTGCTTCTCCCACAGGTCACTGTCCCACTATCATTGCACCAGGGCTCATGTACTCCCCTGGGACATTGTGTACTGTCAGTTCTTCAGTGATCAGCTGCTCATCCATGCTCAGGCATGAATGCTTCAGAGCCTGTCTCTGAGTGTTTCTTGTCCAGGGACCAAATTCATTCAGCCTTGCAGAGAAACAGAATTGGAGCTGACAGTGGATTTGTCGTGTGGTTTTCTATGTGCAGGCAAATGTGCGCAGCCAGTGTAGTTGCATGCCCGTGATCACACAGTGCAAGGAGTCCAGCAGCCTAAATTCAGAGTTGAAGGAAGCACTTTATGTACTTAATAATTTCTTTTTTGTATTGTACCATGCATCTTCTCACCAGTTTCTATGTGATTGAAGTCAAATGTTTCTCAAGGCAGTATTTGATCACTTCTTCATGCATGTATCCTCTTCCTTCTGCTACCACTAGTATCTTGAAGATCCTTTTTAGGTTTTTGATGGAAAACAGACATCTTGCTCATTAGTGTGTTACTCAGTTGCTGATTAGTCAAATCCTCAGGATCCTCATTTTGTTGCACAATAGTTCATTCTTCATAATCAAGCCTTCATAGCACTACTTTAGTTTGCATTTATTAATCCCTTTTGTCTGTAGCCCTTTTGTCTGATAATGGAAGGCCTGCAATACTGTCCTGGTCCAGTTCTTTTAGATGCTGTTAAGGAGGCATTAAATCCTGATGAACCTGTTAAAGACAGCCAGGATCCATAGAAGTTGGAACATCAGCAGTAAACAAGAATTTCTGTATGATTATACTGGGTTTTGATCTCAGTGTGAGATTGAACAAGTCACCATCAGTTTTGTAGGGAATATGTGTTTTCTATCGTAGCCTGGAAAAGCTGAGGCAAAGAACTGAGTGAAATAAGTAGGGTCAGGTATAAAGCCCTGTGAGAGTCCCCTCATGGCAAGGAATTTCCTTATACTTTTTCTATCACAGAGGCTTTGTACCATTATGAAAAGAAAAAAATGTGGTTATGGAGTCTATGGGGATAGGATAGTCTGCTGAGGATCTTTGAGACCAATTCAGCTGACAAGCTCATGCTTTACTTGAATTAAGTAGCACTAGTCTCTAATTTTTTTTCTGAATTGCTGTAGGTGTAAATATTATGTCAGTGATTCTGCAGGCAGTTGGAACATTTTAAAATATAGAGGGATTTTCAATGCAGTAATTGCACACAATGTCATTTTTCTTCAGTACTTTAAGGCAGCTTTATGGAACAGCTTCTTACAAAAGAACTTTAATTAAAAATATTCATTGAGAACATCCTGAGCTGTTCTGCTCCTGTTTGACACTATCCTGAGCCTTTGCTGCTGGTGCCTGTTATTGTACATAATCCATTGTATGAGGGAGGTGGTGTATGACTCCATTAGCAGTGGGTGACTGAGATAATGTTCCTGACTCTTGAATACTGTCAGTGCCTGCATGCAAATGCTAAAATACAATGGCTAAATTCTAGGGTTTGTCTTTTTTTTTTCCTCCTTAGAGCTCTTATATGGACATTAAAATTTCTTAAATTGTTTGTTTTAAATAAAAGTACTGAGTATTTAGCAGGTATCTTGAAGATGAAAAGAATTTGCGTATTGAAATCTCTGCCCTGCAGCATCTTCTGTTGAACTCTGTTGCCATACTAACTTCTGCACCATAGTGAAGCATACTCCAGAGAGATCACATTTGATACTGTTTTGCATTGAACATAACAAGACAACTACATTTGCTCTTCTCTTCTTACATAAGCATCTTACAGGGTTACTGGATTAGTTAGGTCTGATACTTATAATCCAGTGATCAAAAACTTTGGCAGATGTTTGGAAATACACAATGACAAGTGTATAGAATTTGTCATTGTTGATGACACTTTGTATTACTGTTGTTTGTTAAAAAATCTTGAAGGTGTTAAAAAATATTCAGAAGGAATGGGTAGAAGGAGGAAGATGAAGTTAGTGTCTTTGTTTGGAAACTTCACAAAAGATTTCTTGGTCTTAAAACTGAACAAAGTGATGTTTACAGATGGTGGGAGTATTTTAATAAATGCTCTCATCTCCATTAAGCTACTTTGTGAGACAATAGGCACATGCAAACTAACCTGCTTTGGAAAGAATAATGAATTTTACACCTATGTCACAGGAATTGCATCAGAAGAATTGCATACTTTAGAGTATGGTGTGGACAGTACGGAAAATAAACAGAGTTTTACAACACAAATAACAGGGAAAATGACAGAAGGCTGCATTGCTACTTTTTTACTGGTCGAGCTTCAGTTAAAGTTCGTAGGACAGTTCTTACTGTTCTGTATAAAAGCATAGCAGAAGAGTCTTAATATGCATGTGGAAGAATGTTAAAGAGCATAGGAAATCTTTCTCAAGATAGACTGTGAACTTGGCTTTTAAAAAGCTAAATAAAAGCAAAGCTAGTAAGAGAACTTGTGTACTTTGTGTCAAAGAAATACAAAGGTAAACAGAATACAGGAATCAGGGAGACTTGGTGAAACTCAGAGATAAAATTCATACGGATAAAAATGTTTCATGCTATATGATATTAATTTGAGATGTTCACAAGATTATACTATAGTCTCAAAACCACTAGCTATCTGTTTTACACTCTGTTACTAAATAACAAGTATATTGAAGACATATAAATAATGAAGCATTTCTGCAAGTGTTCATGTGCAAAGAAAAGTAGTTTCTGAAGAATAACAAAAGACCACATTAATATTTCAGCTGTGGAAGTACCTTCTCAGTATCCATGGAGTTTAATTATTGTTTATTTAGAAAACCATAACAAAAGGTTTTGTATAATTTGTCACAGTGCTCTGATAGAATGAGTATTAATTAGAAATACGCTTATTTTCCTCAAAAAGCTACTAACAATTTACTTGAAATAATCACAATTCCATCTGAAAACTTCTTGTAGTTTTCTGGTTTTCAAAATCCAGATTACTCTACCACAAAGAATAATGTGAAGTGTGCCTTGCAGATGCTGCATGCAGGAAAAAATTTGCCTTCTGGCCTCCGTTAGTCTGTCTGGAAAACAGCAATGAATGAACCTCCCCTTCCCTTCTTCCAGCCTTTCCAGATCTCCTCCTCCTCCTTTCCCCTGCATACATTCAATATGCTGGAATTAGCTTTAAAGATAACAGACCCACAGTCATCATGAAGATGGCTGTAATGATCAAAATAATATTGCAATGTATTTTCATTTGGGGAATCTGTGACCAGTGGTTTGACACAAGCTGGTGGTAAAAGTGCATGTTTATAGGAAAAACTTGAAAAATCCCTCATATTTTAAATACATTACAAATTTTTTTTCTATTGTTTATTGGCTAATTTGCATGTATTTGTAATTTATTTGTATATTTCTAGGAGCCCAAGCATGTGTTCTTGTGTTTTCTACAACTGACAGAGAGTCCTTCAAAGCAATCCCTACGTGGAAGGAAAAAGTTGTGACCGAAGTTGGAGACATTCCCACAGTTCTTGTGCAGAATAAGATTGATCTTCTTGATGACTCTTGCATAAAGAAGTAGGAGTTTTACTGTACTATTTTTAAAGATCAATACGTGCCTGCTGTATACACAAGTTTAAAAAAAAGAAGTTTGAGAGTTTCTGGTGAAGACTTAGAGTATCTGGGTTGTCCTACCTGTGCCCTGCATCCAGACGTGCCTAAAAGCACACGGGCGAGTGTTGCTGCATGAGTGTAGATACTTGGGCAGATGTGCTTGCAAAGCTACGAGCTTTCTGTTTGTTTCCTGCTGCATCCTGAAGCCAAAAGTAATAGAAGAATGACATGAAAAGTTTGCTTCTGGCATAATATGATTCATGCCCCTTTTTTTTTTTTTTTTTTTAAATCAGAAAACCTAAAACTATAACTTTTCTCTCCTGTTAAAATTCAGTTACTTTTAAACTGTGCTGTGCACCACTGAAGGCACATTGTCTGTTTGGCTAGTGAATATTTGCTAATATTCTTTGCTTTCTTTTTTTTTTATTATTCATTTTTATCAAAACATTTTAACTCTATAGAAACTGTATGTGGTAATATTCTCAAACTGCATGGTGCTGAATCTTCCTTGCTGTATTTTTCTTTACAGATTTTATTGTCAGTTCATTCTGCCCTTGTGTATGTGACCAATTTCATTCTTGTCATAAAATCAGCTTAACAAATGCTAACTCTTATTTACCACAGCATATCATGTAGAAAATAGTGCATGATCAGTTGATCATTCTCCACTTCTTTAATTTCTATCATCTTCCTGAGAGATTTAAATGATTTCTTCTTTTTTGTTGTTTCCTGCACTGGCTTTCTTTGTTGTCTGTTTGCTATCATTGATGGCATAAATCAGCTTCTACTTCTTCTGCAAAGAATTCTGAGGATTTTTCAAAGGAAAAGCAAAATTGCATTTGAACTCCTCCTTTATTCATGGTATGTCACTTAGGTTTGGTTCTCAGAATACGGTGTCTGCCTCAGTAACATAATCTTTCTGATGATGTGATTTTCCTTAGGGAAGTATTCATAAGTTTCTTCAACTTTAACATAAGTTCTTTTTGAATTCACAGAAAAAAAGTAATTCTTGATTTCATCTGTGCACTCATCTGATTGCATAGCATACTGCTTCGTTAAGATATGCTTAAGGATTACTTTTTTGTTGTTGTTTAGACTTTGCAGTGATAGTGCTGTTAACTACAGCCTCCTTCCTTTTGGTTTCACCAACACCCTTCTTCGAACCCTTGGGAATTTTTATTTAATGAAGTCAGTAAATACTGAAAAGAATTCCTTTGAGTCATAAAGAAACTGCATGTAAAATACCTTCTTTTTATAGTGGAGATAATGTAAAGAAATTAAGGATTAGGTATTTTTTGACTGTCTTGAATTTCTCATCCCACTTTGCCACGTTTAACTTACCACGAAGCCTTTTGTTTATAAGAACAAATGCTGACAAATGAACCAAATATGGACTTACAAAGTCGTCTTGTGTTGTGCAGTGAGGAGGCGGAAGCACTGGCCAAAAAGCTGAAAGTGAGGTTCTACCGAGCGTCTGTGAAGGAAGACCTGAACGTGAGCGAAGGTAGGAGGCGCCGGGGCGGGCGTGTCCTGCCGCTGCTCTGTGGCACCGAGCATCCCCCCCGGGCTGGAGCCAGCTGCTTCTTACCACGTTGTTGCACGCTGGTGGCGATCTCTTTTATGTTCCTTAGCAGCACGCCTTACCTGATATCAGTGGGTTAGGCGCGTTTCTTTGTGCACATCTTTTCCTTCCACAAACGCACACAGCTGCAATGTTTACAAGTGCCAGTGTGTTAAGGCTCCTTAGTCCTAATGACTGTCAGTAAGCATGAGATTTAAAAAAACTGTATGTAGAAGTTCAGTTATTGCAGCATACAGATTGTTGAACAGATTATTTTGTAATTGTTAATAGTTAATTAATAATTGATAGAAGCAATTATTTTATATTTTAGTCATATTTAAATAAAGTACATTAAGAGATTGCATCTCTTGCAGTGTTTTGTCTACTGGTGATACTTGATTAGTTCCTAAGTACCACTTTTTAGTGTACATACTTAATTTCATAAGAGTAGCGTTAAAATTCTGAGTCTCTGTCTTTTGTGGGCTGGGTTTGAATAATATGTACTCCCTAATGATATGCTCTTGTTTAATTAGCCAAGATTAATAGTAAACTCATTGTTTCTTCTCTGTTAACATTATTCACCATGGGAAAAATCTGTGAGAGAAAACTCATCTGTATCATCCTTGAATTAGTTGAATTACAAATGTAAATAATCGTAACACATCTAGGTTCTGGAAATTCTGCTTCAGTTGTATAATTTTTCAGATTCCTAGGTCGACTTTTTATGTGCCATTAGGCACACAGGCCTGCCCAGAATCACTTATCAGGTCATGCTAAGCCTGGGGTGTGAAATGCACTTCTGTCACCATGCAGAATTTTGATACAATGGCATTATGATGATGATGATGGTTTTTAAGCATTCTGTGATGTACCTTTTTTCTTTTTAACTCTCCAGTTTTTAAGTATTTGGCTGATAAATATCTTCAAAAGCTCAAGCAACAAACAGCTGAAGACTCAGAACTAGTACATACGAGCAGTAACAAGATTGGTATGTATACTGTAACTAAAAAGCCCCCAGAAACAGTATTTTGTGCCATCAAAGCTTATGGTCTCATCTGTTTCCTTATGGAATTAATACAAGTTGAATCAGGCTCTAATTACTACCTTCCTGTCTTAGGATTCATCTCCTTCTGTAAAACAACTTTGTGACTCTTTAAAGTTATAAGATTGTCAAACTGATGTACAAAAGTTTCTAGCTGATGTTTGGCAAGTGGCCTTTTACTAAATTAATTTAAACAAGATTGTGCAAGGATTTGAGAAGGATGCTTGTTGGGCTTTTTAAATGTAATTAGCATTAGCATTGCACATCTCGGTGTGGACTTAAAAGACTCATGGGGAAAGAATCTGGCATGTAATCGGAAGGTGTCTGTAAGTTGTCTTCTGTAAGGAAACACTGAACTTCTGTAGTCCTTCTTTAAAGCATTTCTGAGTCAGTTAATTTATTTTCCTTAAAACACTCCCTTTTTACTCAGGCCTTTTACTTACCTTTATATCAGCAAAGTTTCTGAATTTAAAATCACCATGTTTTTCTTCTGTTATGTTACTCAACTAACCACAACTTTGTGCAGTTAGTAACATACACATACACAGATGAGTGCATATGCTGCCCTTCAGTTACACAGATGCATAGCAGCTTTAAATACTGCCTGGCTAGTAATTGCAACTGCCTCTGCTTCCAATTTAGCTGCAAAATTGACCCAAAAATAGATAAAGCTTTTAAAAACTAGTGGATGCATTTGAGGTGCTCTACTATGCCTTAATAAGTGTTGTATCTAAAGTGTTAATGTATTACGCTGCAAGCAGTAAGCAAATACAAATACTTCTCTTGTCTAAATTCTGTAGGTGTTTTTAATACTGCTGGTGGAAGTCACTCCAGCCAAAATTCTAGCACTCTTAATGGTGGAGATGTCATCAACCTTAAACCCAACAAACAGAGGACCAAGAAAAACAGAAGTCCTTTTAGCAACTGCAGTATACCTTAGACCACTTTTGGAGGAAATTAAGCAACTCAGAGAATTGGATGAAGTTGTGCAATTCGATACAGAATAAAGCCAGCTGTTAGAGGTATTTTTACCGGTGCTTTAGCAAATCTTGTGCCTCCTTGACAGAGGGTGGATTTAGATGAACTTGCTGATGCCGTGGGTTTGTTGTGTGGCGTGAGACACCTGGTGGCGACACACAGAACCGTGGCTGCCTCGTGCACTTTGTACAAATTAGGCAAGCTTTTCCTTTTTCAAGGAATTACTTACAGAGCTATGAACTAGGTATTGCTGAATTGCAAAGCACATTTAATGTAAGGATAATACTTACACTTTTAGGTACGGACTGTAACTCTATGGCCCAAGGTAATGTAGCAACCTTGCAAATAAATTGCAAAGAAAATCTTAGAATTGGTTAGTCAGGACGCTACCAAGATAAAATGAAGAGCAAAAAGACACTACTTCATTTTATGCCTGACTATATTAACATGGATTCTGGCAGTCCTGTGGGTGCAAGATCCTTGCATTATTTATATGTGTGCTAAGGTATATATGTAAACATTTGGGATGAATATCTAGGCTTGGTTCCACTTTGTACGTTACTTGGAGATCAGCTAATGATCATCAAATAGCATCTTCCAATTGTCCTTTTAAAATATTGCATTTCAGATGAGGCTTTCCAAGCTGCCACTGTGTATGTTTAACTTGCTATACTTTGGGCCTAAAAGCTTAGATTTAAAAATGTATGGTGCCAAAAATGCTCCTTTTTACCTAATGCTATGCTACAGACATTTTGTAAGTTTGTTTTCCTCAGTCTTAACAGGTTGAACAAATAACACTAATAGCTATTCAGAAGGAACATATAATCATATTCCTGTTCAAATTTGATTGTTGTATCCTGTGTTGTCTATGAAAAAGGAACTTTAAAAGTGGTGTTACAAAGTATTTATCTTACTTGAAAATTTTCATAGATACCATAAACTAAGTTACGGGGGTCCAAAAAATTGCAGCTGATTATATTAGGGAGACATTCTTGAATGTTGTCTCAGATTCAAAGTTAGCTGCTGGTTAAGGAAATCTAATTCTGTAAGATCAGAGACATGGCAAAAAATTTTCAAAGTGCTTCAGTAATTTTACAGAATTGATTTAGATGTTTAGGAGCCCAAATCTAACTTCAAAGTTATTTGAGCTAAGGCTCCTAAATCACTAAGGTGCTGTTAAAAATGCTAAGCAAGATACCTTCTATTTAGCAAAAATAAACACTTTCTAATCCTCTTCAAGAGCATGCATGCCTTTTAAAAATTATCCGTTTTGTTTACATGTTTTTGTATGGCATAACTTTAACTTTCTAAGATTTCTACAAGTCTGCCAGTGACAAATGCAAAATATGCTGCTTAAAAAAATATTCAGAGTTTTAATAGTTTTTTAAATGGTATATGAGAGTGAAAATTGGTTGAGTGATCATGTATATTTTTGAAGGAAGGACTTTTCACTATGTGAATTCATGTAGGAAGCTTGACTGACTTTGTTTCTAAGTCAATGACTATGAAAACTGAAATGTATTCTTATTCCCACTGTCTGCAGGGAGAGAAGTGGGTGGCAAGTTATGCACAAACACTAAAGATCTCTGAACTCTGTATTTTATGTTTACTGTATTAGACTTTCTACCGAGTACCGTTGTTTCTGTGACGAGCTGTTAGAGATCTCCTGTTGCTGGCAAGAAGGTGGCCTTCAGGGCACTCCATCCCTTTTGCTATTGCAGCAAAACCGTGTGTTCTTTACCGTAATGTTTCCTGTATTTTCTCTTGGGTAAAGGCCTCTATTTTTTAACAAGTGCATTTAATCACTGTATGTATAAATGGAGTCACGTCCTATCTCTCTTAGCAGTTTAAGAAGTAAGGTACTTGGGATAAGATGACTGAACATCATGGGGCCACCTCACAGCTTAGGGTAGAGTGTATGCATGAAGAATTTTGACAACTGTTTTTAATATGGAAACTTTTACATTTCATTGTTTGTCTGCAAGTTTTATTGGTTTTTATTCATTTTTCTTGAAAAAGAAACAAAACCACAAAGTGTCTGAAACATCTTTTTTTGCCTTGTTTGACTTTGTACAGCGTATTGAAAAGTAAGTCTTTATTAGGTATAATGACAATTTGTACTATTACATGTTATACTGTAACACACTGTACAATTAACATAGGCCATTTGTATTTAAGGTATGTCACTATAAACCACTGTTTTTAAGGACTCAGCAGAAATTTTCGTAGGTGGAGACTTGACAGACTTGATTAAATTTAAGTTTTGTTGAAATGTAGTGCATATACTTTAATGTAGGAATAGTTATTTGCAGCATTGGGTAACGGTGAGTTTTCATTTTACTCCCATCCTAAACCTTAAGTGGCTCTTTCTTTGTTGTGACCTTGCAGTGCTTGTTCTCCAGTATGACTGAGATGGAAACTGCCCAAATTAGCATTTTTCTGGGAAGTGCCCTGCATGTAAGCTGCTTGAAAATTTTGATTGTTTATTCTACTGGGGTTAGTGTGTAGATGTAAACCAGATGACTTGCATATTGCAGGAACCCTTAGGTATTCACATCACTCTTCAGGGGCACTAACTTTTGCCTTTTGGAAGAACAACTATGCCTAAATGTTTTAGCACTTGTGTTGTCCCTCGTGAATAATTTTTATTACGAACATTATTTCATTCTCCACTCAAAGTGTTCTCATTAAAACATCATATGTTTTAGTTAGCAAAACCTACAGGTGCAGAGCTGGTAATAAAAATGCTCTTCTCTTTGCATCGGTGTGACTCCATGGTGGGTGAGGATGTAGGTCTGTTATGCCCGTAGTACCCTGGCTTAAGAGCAAGAGATGCTCATGCCACAAGACACAAAATTCAATGTCCTCCTGTATATTCTTTTTATATCTCTTGAATAGCTCATTGGCTGTATTATCTGAACCTTGTCACAATTCTTTGCCCTTGGCTGATAAAGCTACCACTAGCAGGAAACTTCAGTAATTGTTAATGGCTTAGTGAAATAGGGATTCACTAAAGAGTATGACACTACAGCTTTGTCACTTCTGTGTTGTATCCATTCAGTGAATGGGTGTTCTCCCAGTACGTGGGGCATCGTTAGATGCAAAGCAGTAATGCCAGGGATGTATTTCCAACTGGAAATAGCAAATCTCAAAGTTGTATGACTGATCACACTAATTTTTGTGCTTGTGTGTTGTGGTTAATTAAAAAAAAAAATTCCACTTAAGACAATTTTGAAGCTTTCTTACTTTCAGTGTTTCTTAAGGCATCACTTTTGTAGTCAAAATGCCTGAATTACCACACTGTCAGTCTGATTTCCTGTTTAACTTTCTTATGCTTCAGTAAAATATTTTATTTTTTTTCATTATTGGCTGCAGCACATCTGACATGAAGTTTTCCTTCACATCACTTCTGTAGAGGCGGGTTAATCTAAAGAGCATTGAGCAGCTGAACATGCAGCACTCTGGGGGGGTTATGCACAAGACTCAGCAAGCCTGCACTTGAACCTGTTCATGCGCCCTTCAGGCTGAGAGCTGCCAGGTGATCACAGGGTGAATGATCTGCCCTTCTCTGTGAGAGTCCATCATGCAGCAAGCCAACACATATGCTGCTCCCATTCCAGTGACAGTTCCTGAGCCCCTGCTGCTTTTTTAAGTGTAGTCATAGACCTTTGGTTGACGTTGCAGTACCTGAACACTAACTGTACCAAAATTAGAGAGCAAGGCTGGTCCACCAGGCTTGAATTCATCAAAATGACCTTGCCATCTTTTTGTAGGAAGCAAAAGATCTTCTTTCTAATGCACAAATAGTATTGAGAGAAGAAAATAATTCTTTGTTAAATACGGCATCCAGGCAGGTAATCAAAATTACAGAATGAAGAACACAGCAATTATTAGATTTAAAATGAAAGATGCTATAATGGAATAAGAGAAACTTGCTCATGTTCCATATTGAAGTGTTCTATATGAGTCATCTCAAAGCCAGGTGAGTCCT
Organism: Eulacestoma nigropectus; assembly: GCA_013397775.1. Lineage (NCBI taxonomy): Eukaryota > Metazoa > Chordata > Aves > Passeriformes > Eulacestoma > Eulacestoma nigropectus. Next base: position 39,288 of record VZTE01001450.1, read on the forward strand.
AGTACTGAACTAGGCTCATTCTCAGGTTTCTAGTAGAAGAGTAATACTGATAAATAGTTTAGTGAGCCAAACTCACTAAAGTTGGTGAGAAAAAATTTAAATTATTCCGGACCAAGAGAAACACCACTCTCATTACGAGCATTAAGATGCATTGTTACTAATGGCTTAAATGTAACTGGCTAAAAGAGGAAATGTACATTACTGGTTTTATCACCATCATGACCTGAAGTAAATGTAAGAGATTTGTAGAAAAAAAGTCAACATACCATAAATCCTCAAGCAGAAAAATCAGTGTTTAAAACTGAGTATCTTGTGTATGCTGTTCTGTAAAATCCCTACAAGTTAATTCTGCTGTTCTCTTGTAAGTGACACTAGTTGCATCATGCAACTTAAAAGATGTTTGTTTGCTTACTGTTGGGTCTGATATAAGTCACTACTTTTGTGGTTAAATTAAATTGTCACTATATTAAATTTCAAAAATTGCTATAACTATAAGCTGTGTAACCTCAATCTGATTGAGAAACATGTGCTTGATTCTTGTGTGTGTGTTGCACAGCTGGGATGCAAGGCAGCATGAGAGATCCTCAAAGGAACAAGTGTGGGCACCCCAGTCTAAGAGAAATGGTGTTTCTGAGCTCTTGCCTCTGATTTCTTTACCATGTGGTTGAAATACAAAATAGGGATTATTTTCTGCTCTTTCTGATCATTTTGCTTTTCATGATTGGTCTGGCCAATACAGTGACAAGGTTTAAGTCAGTAGACACTGGAAGTGGCATTAAAGTATTATTAATATATCAAAGATGCCTGGTGCATTTTCTGAAAAGAAACAGGTAAATAGTCACTGGAGATTGTTGGTTGGGGGGTTTGCATTGTTTTGGTATTTTTTCTTTTTTTAGTAAAACACAAATTGGCATCTGTGTCTGCCTCTTCACCCAGGTATCTGAAGATTATTGGAAGTAACATACTCCTGCTTCCTCTTGCATGCAGTTTTGAATGCAGAAAATCAATGTGCTTGCTTAACACCCTGATTAGGATTAATTGGCAATGTTTTAGGCTCATTACAGAGGCATTGGACTAGATGACCTTCATAGGTCCCCTCTAACCCTCTAACATATTCTGCAATTCTGTGATATTACAAGTGCTATAAAAAATAAAATTTCTTTTAGGTATCAGTATAATGAAGAGGATCTAAGAAAGAAAACAAAAAACCTAAAACTTTTTGCCTGAATAACCTTATAATAGCCTTAAAAACCCAAATATTGAAGGAATATTCTAAGCAACAAGAATCTGTCTGTGTTCAACTTAAGTTTTGCACAGCATGTGTTCTGAAAACAACCCAGGCCATTTATTACTGTAAAGGGTTTTAATACTGCTGAATAGCTGGAAGATTTTTTAAAAGTGGAATTATAGAATTAATGTCACCAACTCTTAGAAACTTTTCACAGTCTCAAAGCTGAACCTTGGACTGCTTTCGAAGCACCCACTTGAAGTGCCATTTCTGCAAATTAAATGCAGTGACAGTGACTCCAGAGCAGCTGAGGTTTCTAAGAAGCACAGCTCTGAGTTTCCCTGTGGAGCACCTGAGCCCATCCACAGCATTTAAAACCATAGGGCTCCCGAGTATTGGTCGTGTAGGAGCCTAATGTGCAGTGCTCTCACTGTGGGCTGGTGCCCTCAGAGCATCCAGCTGTGACACTCCAGCTCTAACACCCCAGGCACTGCCACCAAGGCAGCTGTGGTTGGTGGCATCACTCAGACCCTTCAAGCTCCCTTGAGCTGCGCTTTAACCTGAGCCAAGTTCAGCAGGCTGGTGGCGGAGCCACAGAGCCCCCTTCTCCCCTCAGGGCACTGCCACCCTTGGGTGAAGTACTGCAAGACTGGTTGCAGGGGGTTACAAAATTCCAGGCACACCCTAAAATCTGCAACTTTCGACCCACAGCCACAGAGCTTGCTGAAGATGAGCAGCAGTTACTGTGAGTGAGAGGGTGGAAGATAAAAAACAAACCAAAAACCACTCACACAAAGAGGAGAGTAATGCTGGCTGTACAAAGTACCATCCTACGCAAGACACAAAATACAGTGATTGCCAGGAGAGAAGTCAAACATTTTGCTCTGTGGCTTCACAGATGATGCAGAAGTGGAGTAGTAGCTGATAATATACAATTCCCCTTTCTATTATCTTTTAAAAGAAACACACAGCAACCTCAAAGCTACAGTGAGCTTGTGGAAGCAGGATGGTTCACCAGGCATGGAAGGGGCACTGCGAGAGTTGGCTCATTTCTAGCGTGGCTTGTGATCCCTGGATCCCTTTTCACTTCCTCAGTTACAAATTGGAGGTGGCTTTCTGTCTCTAGAAAAGTATTATGATCAGTTTATTCAAAATATTCAAAATGTGCAAAATTATAAATGGTAATGAGTAGGACACTGTGTTGTTTATCAAAATACCATAAACCATTTATTAATTGTTTTGATTTATTGCCATGATTTGTCTTTTGTCCCCAAAAGTCTGGTTCACACACTACGTATACAGCAGAGAAAAGCTGAAATCTCATGATAGGACAAAACAACTTTAGTTTAAAATAACCCAGGAGAATGGAAGAAAGGCTAGATTTTCAGTTTCTGTCAGTTCAGCAGAAGCACAATTACAATTTGCAATAGAGCAGTATCAACTCTACAAAAGAACTGATAGCATTCCTTATTGCCAAAAGAAAATGCCAATGCTACCAAAACCCATTAAATGCTTGCACCTCGCAATCAAAGATACCTTGGTGCGTGTGGATGTGTGCTCATACAGAGAATTTCTTGCTTGGCTTCTGTGTGCTTTTCATGGGCGCTTGCTCAACCTACGGTTTGCCAGAAGTAGCCAGGAGGATACGTTAATCCTGTTTGCTGTTGCAAGACTGCCGAACAGATGATTTCTGATGCTCCAGCAATGTGATGGACTTTTCGGAATTTTCCAAGTTTCTGAGCAGAGTCTCTAGGCGCCTTTTGATTTTCTTCTGATCCTCAATGGCGCATCCAATGACCACGGACTGAAATTTCTGATCGATGGGTCCTGCTGGCACGTCGGACGTGCACGCACCGTAAAGGGACATTAAGCGCATTTTAGCGTCTTCCAAATCATCGAGGAGTTTATTGACGATCTCATCAATCATTTTGGTGGCGTGCAGTAGGGATTCCTGCTGCTGCGCGTTGCGGATGGTTTCTACGGAAACCTCCACAGTGAGGGTTCGGCCCATCAGGCGATTAGCAGTCAAATTAAGTTCTTCTCTCTCACCTCAATCAAAAATGAGAAAATATCCTTGGTTACAGGCAAATGCTTTCCTGTGCAAACAGCATCATCAAGACACTCAAACTGCTATAACTTAGCAATAAACAACGTTTTAAAAGTAAGTGGCAATCAACAAGATTTCCAGAAGCCAGAAATGAGCTTTTTGCATTTGCCCAAGTCTTACTCGTTTCATAGAAGCCAGTGTCTGATTAGAAATGAGGCGTTAAACTCTACTAAAATTGTAAGCAATATTTTTCCACTGCTGACACAATGCTTGCTGTGTCACTTTAAAGCAAAACATACAGCGTTAGGAAACATTCAGTAACAGAACTGGCTCATTAAGGACTTCTGTGCCATTCTGAGGGAGAGATTTAGACAATACCCCAGAAGGCCATAAAGAGAAAACTAGATACAATAAGAGACCATGAAAAAGTGGTGTTCTATTTTCTGAAAGTACAGCTGCTTTTCAAAAATATGGTCATAACATACTTGATATGTAGGCTCTTGAAGAGTCAATAAACCAGCAATTTAAAGCACCTAATAATCAGGTTTAGGGAATATATTTAAAGCCGTGAATCACACAACTACGACAATGATCTTAATCATCAGGTTCTTGCAGGCTGTACACTCTGTAACACTCATGCCTATCCAGTAGTCAAAATAATTTTCAACTATATTAAATCATCATCATCAATGTCTCTCCCTAAGCAGAGCTATGTTAATCTTGATTTTGAAAATGTATCAGTGAACTATGGGCTTTCACATACACAGTAGTGACATTCATGGTACTCCATCCACCTGAACAGCATGAATATACAGTCAAGAAGAGGAGATCTCAGGAAAATGGGTGACACTTCAACACCCTCAGCTGGCTCCAATGCTGCACCTTTACCAGCAGCAAAGAGAGCTGCTCACACAGAGCTGCTCCCTAAGAGATGGGCTGATTTGACTTTGGGTCAGTTGGAGGGTACGGCAAAGCAGCTTCTCACCTTCGCTGATGTGCCTCATATCCTGGCTGTTCTGTATATTGTGGATCATTTCGAGCAGAATTTCTTTCTCTTGTTCCATAGCAGATGCTGCATCACGGAAAGCCTCTACCCTGTACATGGTTGAACCAAACAAAATGTTTAAATAATAAAATAGCTGTTCACCTATACAGCTGCCAAGAACTGTTCTTTTAAACTTTGGCTTAGAGTAAGTACAGTCAGTTCTTAGTTATCCATGAGACAGACTCTCTGATTTCATGACCTCCTCTGTCTTTTCAAGGCTCAATATAATTTAAAAAACAAACAAATGGAGGGGCAAACCAAAACAACAGTAATTCAATCAGACTTAAATCTTTTATGTTACTGACAGTGTGGTTCTGTCCTACTCTGTGGTTAATCTGGATATGCAGAGCCTGACGGTACTACAGCCCTATAGCAAAAGTCCTGTAGCCAACTGGCAATTATTATCAGCTGCTTAACTAGCAGAGAAAGGGACTGAGTCCCCCTCAGGGAACTTGGCAGTGAAGGTGGCAGCTGCAGAGATGGAGGCAGCAAGGGGCCCTGGCTCCCTTGTGCCACCCCCAGACCAGCAGAACCCATATAATCCACCTGCAAAGCAACAAACACTCCGGAAAACTGAAACATGCCAAACCACCCCTTTTACAAAGGAGAAAACCCTGTAAGTGGGACGAAGCTCACACATTTTTATTGCCATGACAAGGGTTTCCCTGACACAAGTGGTGTGCCTTGGTGTCTTGGTTTGAAAGACAGGTACCCCAACACTTGGTCACTGGGAAAAGATGCTGGACCGCCTGCCCCCTCTGTCACTGGTGCTTTCCATGGAGCGATGCTCACTGTGATTCACACAGGGAGGAAGCTTCTGTGGGAGCAGCTCCTATTTCTGGGCTTGCAAGTAAGCACGAAACTCCGTCCCTCCTGAAACCAGATCCCTATCCCAGTCCTGTTAGTGTGCTGAAACTCACATGTAATGCAGTGAGGACCGGGGGAAAGTCCATCAGAAGCTGCCGTCCCTGTAACTATTGGGTCTTGGTAAGGTGTGTGGTTCTGTGCTCACAGCCTGCCCTCCTTGTGCATAAGGTACAGACCCAGCTCACCAGGGGCAGTGTGAAAATGGTGCACGAGAAATCCAAGTCCAGTTTCTTAATTCGTGTCTTATTCCCCACCACAGTTTTAAAGAGGGGGCTTTTTCATTCAGCTGAGTAATATGGAAAAGAACATTGGAGAACTCTAATGCAACACTTTGAAGACCTGGTACCAAAGAGGGAAATATCCCACTCCCTTGGCTTTTCTCTGAGACTTGAGGGTAGGGGCTTGCAGAGAACTTTCCAAGCTGGAGCTGGCTGCAAGAGTTGCACCAAAACCATCAACTCTGCGTTCACAGGCCCCACAGAAAAGCAAGAGTATCATGTGAACCTGGCTGGTGGTTTGAGATGTTTGCAATGCACATCTCAGGAGGTCTAGCTGCATCACGAGAATCCATCCATCTATCCTGAAATGTTTATGAAACCTGGCCAGAAAAGGGGGAATAAACCAAAACACTGTTAAGTCTCTTAGGTGCTCTGCATTCTTCAACATTACTGGGTGCTGCCCTGCCAGCAGTGGCTCATTGCTGTCTCTGCAGATGAGGGCGCATCTCCTGAGACAGGAATGGAGCTGCTGCTCCTTCCTCACAGGCTGGCTGAAGGCAGGTAACTTCAGGAAATGGCAGTAAGAGAAAAGAGGGTGAAAGACAGCAGAAGAATGGGAGCATTTGAGGATATAGTCACTCTTCACATGCAGGCTGCTCATGAAATAGTTCTGTTCTACAAAATATTTAGCCTAATTTAGTCAGTGAAAGCACAGGCTTCAGGCCTTGCCTTTAATGTTCGTTCTGAGGAGGAGTGGGAAAAGTTAATGCAATGCAAATTCATGCCAAGAGCAAATACTTTTAATTATTATTTTGGACTGGTTAGTAAGAGCAATAAGGCAGGTGGAGTCATTTCATACTTCAGATGTCTGCACTTTATAATTTAGGAAGTCTAGTAATTTCAAAATGCCTTGCCATGCCTTTTTAAAAAACTAGTATTTTCACAATTTAAAAAATGCATTATGGTTGCTGGAAAGTTGTAAATTAAAATTTTGAAGTGCAGAATTTCAATTTTGATAGTTTTTTAAAATCAGATTCTGTATATCATTGTACTGACTTAAAAACTAAAGTTCTGCCTTCAGTAGATAGATCAGTCTGTGATTTCCATGGGCTTTGCTGGGTCCTAAGAAGAATATGGAAAAGCTGCATTGCAGAGATGTATCCTGAACTGGTACAGTTCTAAAGAGAGTGCCTAAAATATCACTGCTTCCAAAGGCCAGCTTGGTATGTGAGGTACGACCTAAAAGCCAAATTGTCAGAATTAATGTTGCATACTGCAAAAAAAGAAAAACAGTTCACCAACTAGAGTTTGATTGACATTAATTTACTACAGGTAATATAACCAATCTTAATAAGTATTTTATTTGCAATAATTGCTTCTTCAGAATTATTTTTATCAATATAGAGTGCCACACAGCAATGGGATAGGGTCATTTCAGAACAGTGCTCTAGTGGGGAAAAAAAACCCAAACCAACAAATAAACGGAAACCAGTCACACCAATCTCAGGAAGATAATGTGTCAGGATCACACCTTGGAGTCAGTTCTCATCACTTCTTTCCTAAAATGCATGGTTTCTTAACTTCATAGGTTTCTGTAAATCTTTCCTTTCCTTGTGTGGGGGACCCAAAACAAAGCTGGAAGATTTAAACCTCTAACAGACGTGACTGATGTGGGAAAGGGTGGAAACACAATCCAAGTCTCAAAAAAAAACCCCAAAAAAAACCAAAACAACAGCCAAAGAATAAAAGGCAAAGAAAAAAGAACACAAAATACTCATATTTATGCCCAGTTATCAATTATTTTGATGCAGCAGTATGGTCTTTTTTCTAAGAGAAGAAAACCTCCGATCATATTTTTACTTGGAGTGTATTTCTTGCTTTGAACATCAACTAAATATTCCATCTATTACCTAACACTGAAAAAGACATTCCTTACTTCTGATTTTCCCTGTTTGTGAGCTATTAGCTGTGCAATGCCTTACTTTGCTGCATACCATTTACATGAGCAGAGCATTCCCCTGAGAAACAGGTGGACCAGCCAGTGCTTTTGTTCCCAGATGAGAAACTTGACACCCGCTTTCTTAGGACAGCTGTAATAACTCTGTCCTTTAAACTACTGACTGACTTAAACAGCCCAATATTACAGCCCACGTGCTGGAGGTTCAGATAAGTTTTCAAAGGAAGTAAGAAACATCTGAGGATAGAGCAGCTTTTTTCCTGAAATGGAGCTGAGCACACTGGAGGGAGACAAAACCGGGGCTTTCACCCTGGCATCCTGAGCTGCTTCAGCTGAGCGTCCACTCCCAGGTGAGCAGTCCTGTGAACACTGAAATGAATGGTGGGGGAATATGGTTGATCCAAAGAACAAGATAAAAAGTACAAAAAAGGAAGATAAAAAATACCCAGCAAAAATCTGACTTATCTCATGTATTATCACACCTAAAACTGTGTTTTCACTTAACACAACCAACAGAACACAGTGACTCATAAACAGAGCCTCTGGTCTCGCTTCCAGCTGCTCCCTAGATATCTTGGCAGTCACAGCAACACGAAGGTCCAAGCCCTTACAAGTGGCAAATGTGCCACCTGCCCTCAGGCACTTGCTCCCTGGCAGCCAAATTAATTCCCCTTCCCATACAGAAGAAAGCCCCTCTGCAAACACCTATCAGGGAGGTACAAAAATACCCCATTACTGTTGGAAAATAACTCTCACAGTGGAAAGAAAGGGAAAAAAAGGAAGGCTGTTCAAACTGGAGCATTTTAAACTTCAAACTGAAAGAGGCTTTAAACTGAAAGAGGGTAGACTTAGATTAGGTATTAGGAAGAAATTCTTCACTATGAGGATGGTGAGACACTGGAACAGGTTGCCCAGAGAAGTTGTGGACTCTCCATCCACAACGTCCTCCGTCTTGGAGGTGTTAAAGGCCAGGTTGGATGGGGCTGTGAGCCACCTGGTCTACTGAAAGGTGCCCCTGCCCATATCAGGGGATGGGAACTAAATGATCTTTTAGGACCCTCCAAACCCTAACTGTTCTATGATTCTGTGATTTCCAGAGGGATAAGGGTTGCTTCAGAGTTCAGGTGACCTTAAGCAACTTGAGAACTGAGGGTTGTTGAGGGTTTTAATTAAAGGCTGTAGTTCAGTTTGACAAATTTTCACTTACTATATTTACAAGCAACATCTTGAGGGTCTGTAGCAAAACCAAACCAGCTGGAGAAGGAGAAAGTTTGGAAGCTTTTCCTCCTGTCATTCAAATAAATTTGAATTAAGCATGTTGATTAGTTGTGAATGGAAAAAAACCTAAGACTTGAGTGACTTTTCTCTAATTAGTTGTACTTTATTTTCATGACTATTCCACATTTAGAATTATGGCTGTCTGAAAGAACCACAGCAACCTGGGAAGTTTAATTGAGGATTTAATTGCTGGCTAACCAAACTGTCTGCTTTGTTTCAGAGTCACTCAGCAAATTTAAAACACATTTTTGCATATTCTGATGCTAATTTTTGGATTATATATTCATCATGCGCCTAGACCTGGATGTAAGCAGTGAGACTTGTTTGCAGACAGTGATTTTGTTTAGTCAAATTCTGAGAAGTCTGCAAAGGACTTCAAGGAGATTTAATCAAGCTAAGTGAAAGGCTAATATAACAGCACATCGAGTCCACTCGTGAATAATGCAAAGTAATGCAGGCAGAAAGGGGAAATAAAACTCCTGCATCCCACAGAGCTCTTTTAATTACAGGAAAGTCCTGGAAACATTCTGGGTGGTTCTGTAAAAGGTGCTGATCAATATGCAGCTGTAATGAAGGAAAGGGTGTGTTGAAACAGTACTAAAGGAGGTGAATCAGTGGCATCCTGCACATCCATCCACCTCAGAAAGGACACTATGTAATTTAGCAGAGCTGAGAGGACATGGAAGATGATTAAAGGCAAGGTATCATCTCTCATGAGGCCAAACTGGGAAAAAAGTCAAATGGTATTATTTAGGTAACGTCAAGTAGCAGAAAAAGTCAGGACATGTCTTGGCACAACGATGAAATTCACATAGCATTTACAACAACTTTGGAAAAACACACCTCTGCTGCAGAATGCAATGCTGTTCACGTTATAGTGACACGATTTAATACACTTCAGAGAGGAGGTGGACACCAACACAAGTAACAAGAACATCCATAGCTGAACCAGTAAGTGCAAAGGGAGGTTTGGAAGACAAAAAGCCTCACACGCCAGCATTCAGCACTGCAGCTTAAAGGCTTGCCAGAGTCTCCGAGAGCCCGAATGACACCAGGTTTTATCCTCGGATTTCTTGCATCTTCTTATAAAGCACCTGCCCGCAGATGCGGGATGGGGGGGACAGGGTGGGACGACAGACACGATGCACGGCGGGCTCGTATCCGCCGTGTCACAACTCGCAGAGCACATCCCCTGGCTCCCCACACCCCGAAGGGTAACAAATCCGAAGCAGCGCTTCGCGCTTTCTCTGAAAAGCGCCTACTTTCATACATTCATATGTTCGTATATTTTCAGGCCACGCTAGCTCACCTTAGAGCAGCAGCTCCCATTTTTAAACTTTGCCCCCCATGACAGAGAACCCTTTTTCCCTCGGTCCCCTCAAGAAGCCTCACACCTCCCACCCCGGCCGAGGTAGGGCTCCGCGCCCGCCGCTGGCCCGCGGTGCGGAGCCACCGGCTC
>VZTE01001450.1:49776-93091 GCA_013397775.1 Eulacestoma nigropectus
CCCGCGGCCACCCCGCCCCCGCGCCGGGCCCGCGGGCGCCGCCTCACGCAGCGCGGCCGGGCCGCCTCGCCTCGGCCGGGGGGCAACAGAATCACAGGACGGGCCAGGTTGGGAGGGACCACACTGGGTCATCTGGTCCATCCTCCCTGCCCCCTCTCGAGTGAGGGAGACTCCACAATCTCTCTGGGCAATCTGTTCCGGTGTTCGGTCACCTCCACGGTAAAGAAGTTCTTCATATTCAGGTGGAACTTCCTGTGCATCAGTTTCTGCCCATTGCCTGTTGTCCTATTGCTTGGCACCACGGACAAGAGGCTGATTCATCTTCTTGACACCCATCCTTTAGGTACGTAATCACATTGATGAGGTCCCCTCTCAGTCACCCCTTCTCGAGGCTGAAGAGGCCAGCTCCCTCAGACATTCCTGGTAAGAGAGATTATCCAGACCTTTGGTTAAGTTAGTAACTCTCCGCTGGACCTGCTCCAGGCGCTCCATGTATCTCTTGTCTCTGCCTCCGCACGCCTCCCTCTCCGCACACAGCGATGGGGCGGCTGAGCTCACACCCCACACCCCACACCACTGATCTGGGGGCGGACGGGCCGCGCCTGGGGATGAGACCGCAGCAGTCGAGTGTTCCCTGCTGTGACCGACACCGCAGTGGCACCTGCGCCTGCCCCGGCCACCACACACCCCAGCACACGGCAGCCTTGTCGTGCCTCTGCTCCTCTCTGCCAGCTTCTTGGGCACTGAAAGACCCCAGGCTGCCCTGCTGCCATCCCCGCGCCCCTTTGTGACAAAAGCGGCAAAACCTGGACCAGCCAAAAGCAGCATGAACTCTGGCTGTAGCTAAACCAGAAGCTATGGGAGGAATAATGATGTTTTCAATATCTATATTAACTTTGTGTTAATATAACACAGAGATGGAAGCTGTTGGTACGAGGATTTGTGTTCCAGAACTGGTCTGTATGGTTGGTTCATTGGTTTGCTCTTTCATTAAAGAAAACAAGAAACTCACAACCACGCAAATGTTATTTTTATTTAAAGCTGATTAAAAAGAGAGCTACAAAACTGTAAACAGTGGAATGTGCAAGAAACAGGAGGAGAAAAAATAAAGAAGGGCTTCAAAAATCCAGAAGCTTGAGAAGAGAGGAAAGTTAAACCAGAGACAGCCCTTAATGCAAGCAGAATCTGAACAGCATTCCTAAGGAAAAAAAAAAAAAGGTAGTTTAGATACTGCTTCTCACAGTGCATCTTTCTCCTGCCAATTGCAAGAGCCCCCTACTACATACAGAAAAGAAGCTGTTTCACCAGCTGTTATTGTCCAAGATTATACAAAAAGGCTTACTGGAAAGAAAAGTGTTTTATGTTCCCTTTCTGTGCCAGAAAGAAAAGACATATCTATTTCGTGGTAGCCAAGGTAATGGATCTACATCTAGTAATGACTTGTCCCAAGAACATATTTAACTTGACTATGAAATGGTACCTTCTTTCTTACAAGCACCAGCAATTCAAGTCACACATAAGCTTTACTTGCCACTACTGTGAGTACTTAAAAAGGAATTTGCCTATCCCAAAAGTCGAGGTTTGGGCAAATACCCCATGGCTCTAACAGACTAATTTTTGGCACTCAGCTAAGAGGGATTTTGTTGCACAGGGATACTGTTTTGTATGCTTATCCTGCTGTGATTCAAAATAGCTGTTTTCTCAGGCTCGTCCATTCAGAATGATATCATGTCCCGAGTACTCTCGTTAAATTAATTGCCTGAGTTTTCTTTGTTTTACGCGGTTGGATAAGCAAGGCTCATTGCCTCTGAGCTCATGGAAATAACTTCATTTGAACAATTGTTCCATCCATCTCTCTACAGTCTCTATAGAAGATAATTAAAACCCATTTCCCACCCCAAACAGAAACCATTTGTAGCCATGACACACAGTTTGCAACCATTCATTTCCTGGGATCCTTCTATTCTTCCCATGCCAATTTATTAAGCATCAATTAGATTGGGTTTAAAAAGCAGAAATCAAAGTAGCTGAACAGCTCTGAACATTTTTTTCCTGGCACAGGTAAACAGGGGTTTAATTCCACACAGGTAGAAGCTACAACACCTGAATCACAGGCACAGAACAGCTGTAAGTGTCCAAATGTATGACACTTGACTTACCCTCTTTAACAGCAAAAGGACACTTTACACTAGAAGAGAGAATAGTAAAACTGTGGAAACAGAATGCAAGTTTAAAAGCAAAAATGGTCTTCCAGGACAAGTCTTGAAATTACTGCCTGTGAAAACTGGGATATTTTCTCTTTCAGAGACTTGGAAGGACCTTGAAAACTGCTTTTCCTGCTCTCTAGAGGAGTAGATTGCCCCCACTCCCTCTGTTTTTGCCAAGGTATGTAAAGGGACAGTTGGCATCACTTTTCCAAAATAACAGCTGGTTGGTCTAGAAAGATGGGAGTCCATCCCAGCAGGAAGGAAAGTGATTCACAGCTGATTTGGAGGAATTTTGGGGACACAAAAGGCAGGAATTGGGTCCTTTGGGGCCACAAGGCAATGGGAGGAGGAAGCGCCCCCACACCTGAAACAAAGCACGTATTTCACCCTCCTCCTTGCCATCAGTGGTGAAGCATGATCAGAACTGCTGGTGATGCCGTGCTAATGTCCCTGTCTTCTCCCATGTCCCCACATCTGTGGTCATGTGAAGGACTGCACAGCCCTGCTCTGGCTATGGGCACCAGCAAGAATACGAGGAAAGGGTGGGTATCCCGTTGTTCCCGCATTCCCATCACAGCAGTGAAAATACTGGCTGTCTCTTGTTTAAACTACAGCGTTGTAAAAAATGGGTGCTGACTGCAAAACAGAGCAAAGAACAGAAGTCTCATTCACACGCCCAAAGTCCCTTGAGACAGCAGAAAGAGCAACTTTCCCAGGTCTCAGACGTCTGATGTATCTGTAGACGTCCCAGAGCCAGGGAGATGACCTACACCAAAAGCACTGCAAATTGTAACGCTGCTAAATAGCACCTTAGTTCCAGCTTTGCCTTATTTCAAACCCTGATATATACCTTGTCACATACCCTAACACTCACACATGAGCTGTCATGGAACAGGATCAAAGAGAAAGTCCACACCCAAGAAATGCCGTGCAGGGTTTTTTTCCTGCCTTCACCTACAGGAACTTAGTATTTTCAAGCTGAAAAAGGGGAAATTTAGGTTAGATACTCGGAAGAAATTAATTTCTGTGAGGGTGGTGAGGTACTGAAACAGGTTGTCCAGAGAAGCTGTGGATGCACCATCCCTGGAAGTGTTCAAGGCCAGGTTGGATGGGGCTCTGACCAACCTGGTCTAGTGGGGGTGTCTCTCCCTACAGCAGGCGTGTTGGAACTAGACGATTTTTAAGGTCTCTTCCAACCCAAACCATTCTGTGGTTCTGTTAAGAACCTTCTTTGTGTGCAGGTATTCTGGAAACACAACAGTTCCCAGACACGGCTGAAGGATGCATCCATGGCTCAGGCCAGCCAACCAAAACCAGCCTGCAGTCTCCCCAGCACCCTAACAATAGCAACAAAGATGAGCCAACCTGACTGTTCAGGGTATGTTTTCAATCAAAATATGTATCTGCTATCACAGTAGGCTGCCCCCTCACTTCACACCTGCTGAACCTGTGCTGCTGTGTCTTTACTGCTGTTGTTACCAATGCTTATTAAAACTAGCCTTGGGTTTGCCTCTACACGCCACAGTTGTTTTACTGTGTAGGCAAGCCCCAAGGTCTCAGGCCTGTCAGAAGTCTGAATGAAGCCCTCTGTCTCAGGAGCAATCTGAGAGCTGCTGTGACCATTTTGGGGCATGCAGCAATTCGTTCTCACTGGAGCAAAGTTGATGATTAAATGAGCCAGTGCATTCTGTACAGCTGCAGATGCTCGGTCGATTTGACAGTGGAGCTCTGAGCAAAAAACCAAAGGGAAGGACTACCAGAAATTAGGAAACTGCAGTCAGTGAAAGCCAATTTGCACAGACTTACAAAGGGAACTTTACATTAAATTTCCATGCACGCAGAGCTTTGCCATTCAAGTACACGCTTTGCGCGTACTTGCCATTTGCCATAAATTTTCTGACTTGTTTACATCCACTTTTAGAATATCTCGTATTATTTGACCCAGATTGTTACTACTGAACACCAAACCACTTGAATTAAGAATTTCTACAGGAAACTTGAAGGGGTTTAGAAGTACCAACGAAAAATGCAGATGCAAACTTTCATAAAGCTGCTTAGCTGGAAGGAATTGCCAGAAATTATCTTTGTGCTAATGTCAGCCAATTTTTCTGAATTAATTTTGAAACAATTCATCATTCATCCTCCTCACCTCCTTCCAATTTACAGCAGTCACTGTAAACATAGCCAGGACACTGCAAGCAGATGATAAAACACTTTCCTTTTAAGAAGACGATGGCATAACTTCATACCTCTATAAACGTCACTATATTTGGTAAAGATTTTGTAAAGGTTTGCATTCCATGACCACTACAGGAACAGTGGTGGTCATTTCTGTATTCCTTGAACAGCTAAGAAAATTAACCCACCACCCAAAAAATACATACAAAGCAAGTATCTTGCAGTCAGCTAATCTCTCTCTTTTTTAAAAATATTACTAAGTAGCAAAAGCAATCAGGCAAATATAACACTTCAGTGCTCCAGTAACTTGAATAACAGTTGCACTGACTTATTTGGCATCTCACCTTGTCTCTGAATATGGCCAAAAAGGGATTTTGTTTGAGAAGAACGTGGCACACAAAGCACCAAAGAGTTAAGAGCCTTATAGCAATCTCAAGTTGTCACGGTTTCAGTTTTGTAAAACTAAACACATGCACCATACAGAAATTAAGAGCATTAAAATGAACAGCTGGGGGTAGTCAGGTGGAGATTAGACTTTTTCCTCATTAAAGATAAATACAAAAAAGCACTACTGAATTACTTTAGACTAACAAAGGAGGATCTCCAACATCACCACAAAAGTAAATTCTCTTGAAAAGGGCACGACAAATCATTTCTAGTACAAATGTAAAGGATACTGGGCAAGCCCCTTTTAACAGACAGGTAGTGCTTGTAAACGCAGGCTGATTTCTCAGCATATGCAGGACAAGCCTCAAAAATTTCAGCCAGTTAAACAAGACTCACCAGACAAAACCATTAAATTCTGGAACACATTTACAAGACAACTTTTCCAGCTGAAGGTGTTCACCCACAAGATGTTGGTGAGTAACAAGTCACATGTCTGTACATGCAGTGTTTTAAGAATCAAATTTTCTCAGCTCTTCTGGAAACAGAAGTATCACAAGCCTTATGATGGCAGAAAATTTCACACAAAAAATTGAGTTGAGAGAACCTTAAAGAGACCAAAATTTTCTTCAAAATGAGGCCAAATTTCAAGAGGTTCCTAATACTGAAGACTACTTTTATCATAAAGTAATAGAGAAACTAGAACTCTATTCAGTTGTTTTATAAAAGCCTAAGCAGCAATGTTTGGGATTTGCTACTTGTTTTGGTAAGCAGATGAGAAGGCCAATACAACATGTTTAGTAAGTGGAGCTTCAAATATACAGAATATGTTTGCACACAGGACATTTTTTTTTTTTAATGCAACCCATTAAGTCTTGGCCCATTAGGAACCAAACTTTACATTTATGACAGAATAAAATGTTATGAAAAATAAAGCACATAATTAAATTTTAACATAGCAGACTCTGGAGAGGACTATCTTCTCAGGTTTTAAACACTGTTGAGCAAAAGAACTTTCTCAAGCTGAAACATCTTTTCATGTAAAAGGAATTTGAAACTAGGATCTACATGAAAAAAAAACCTGCCCAAAAGCTTCTATAACTTGGATGGAGATGCTTTTGAGGATGAAAATTGTTTTCTGTTTCATTCCACCCTTTAACAGAAGTACTGGGTGGGAAAAATTCTGCAACTGATTTAGCTTGAGTCAGTAGCTAAAGGCAACTCAAAATCTCCTAGAATAGGGCTTTCTCAGCAGCAGTATGAACTACACACCTAGATTTGCCCAGGAATACGATTAATCCAAGACTGGCAGTAGGAAAACCAGCAGCAGGCACAAGGGAAAAGCACTAAGAGGTCCTGTTCACCCTGTAACACTTGGGAGTCACACTCCAATGCACCACAAGTGTTCAAACTATTTTCTGGCATTTGAACAGTTTCTTCAAGCTGTATGATTGCTAATGAGTGCTGAGATACCTCACTACATTCTTCATTAATTCTACTTGCTTCAGAGATAGCAATTATATCAGAGTTGTGATTAGAAATAAACCCACGGCAGTCTTCCAGCTTTTCTAAGCATGATGACAAACAGCTGTAGTTATGCTGACTCTTCGGAATAGTGAGAAAAATCCAGCCTTCCCCACATCTTATTCTTCACAAAAAGTATCTGCTTGCACAATGAGTATTTAGGGATACAGCAGGTAGAAGCAAACTCGCAAGGTGAGTGAATCATAAAAAAGAATTAAGCTGGCATTTTATTACATTGAGATTTCTTACTGATTGACAAGAACCATTAACTGAAGTGTAACAGGCTGGTAAAGCTGGACAGTTTGCATAGGTATTTTTAAACAAAACTGAAAAAGATGACATAGATAATTTTAAACACAGAAATAATTTCACTTAAAATAAAGACAGTACAAAAATAATTAGCACATTTACATTCATTTATCCAACACCACCTCTTCATGAACAGAAGAGAGCAAAGACCACAGCATATAGAAATATTACAGTTTAAATCTTCTCACATGTATTCCAAACAGAAACTAGGAAGTTTATTTAGATTCTGTTCCCTTGAAAGGTTGTTCCTGCCTCAGGTAAGGGAGAGACAAGACATCAAACTTTAAGCCATCAAATCCAAATACTCTACCACTATTGAAAAAACAAACACATTTACAAAAATAAAGCTGGTAAACTAACTGTACAGCCTGTGGTCCTGATTCTGACATTTATAACAAACAGGACAGAGACAAAATTACGGCCCAGGAAGTGAGACCAGCCACAGGCAAGAGTTAGGCCATATATTCAACAAACCTGGGATCTAAGCTTCTCTTTATAACAAGATTAGCCAGGCAAATCTGAGATAACTGAGTTTACTATTTTTATCTGTTGCAAAGACCACATGAAAAAGTAAATAAGACAATGATATTTTGTGACCAAAAAAAAAAAAAAGGAACCAATTTAAAAAAAAAACCTGAACAACCAAGAACCCCAAAATACCTAGTAAGACCAGCCTACTAATTAGGCAACACCTTAAACAGCTAAATTGGAGACACTTAGTCATCACCCATTAGAAACAAATATGAAAAGGCTTAAAAATTTATTTTTATCAAACATAACACATTGCCATGAATATGAATAAACTCCAGCTGTTCAGTATGACAGAGGATATTACGTTATTAATCTAACAATTCCAGATACAGACGCTTTTAAAGTGGCATTTCTGAACCCTTGTAAATAGATAAACAAGCTTCCATTTTTGTGAGCAGTTCTGATGGCATGGTGTTAGTGTACTGAAGTATCTGCATTTACATTTCCTCAAGGCTCCTTCTGATAGCTTCTTGCAGTTCTGTATCTTGCAGTTCTGCATCTTGCAGTTCTGCATAAATAAAAAAAGATTATAATATTAAACTGCAGTTGATAACTAGCCATAATATTACTTACAATTAAAATTGACAACTACCTTAATATTACTACATAAAGCACAAACTTACTTCTGTGGGCAATGTCAGCAGACTGCAAAAAAACCCCCTGAGAAACAGATGAAAATATTTTCTCTCCTTCTGTTTTATATTATCTTTTCCATACAAAATATGGAAAACACCTCTACAACCTTCAACTGTATTAACTAAGAGCAGCCCAATGATTAGTTTAAGACCATAATGCAACTATGTATTTACTGGTCAAAATTATAGCGAGATTAGAACCCATATGTATGTGCCAAGAAAAGTAAACTAAGTATTGGAACAAAAACCACATACACATAACAAGCAGAGAGGTTTCAGTATTTTTGTTCCAGTTCCTTAGCCAGAGATGTGTCCATACCGACATTCTGACTTGGCATCAGTGTTGTCACTCTTACTCGGTAGGCTGGACAAGTAGATAAAAAGTCATCATCAACAGTAAGAACAGTCTAGATCAGGGCTGTAACAGTTTTGATGGTGGGGAGGAAAATCACATTGCACTCATCTGGCTTCTTAATCTCAAACAACTTTCATAATATTCAAAAAAGAAACTCTGGTTTTGCATTATATTTGGTTGTTGTTTTGGGCACTAACTTCTTGGTGCTAGCGATCAAATACCATAAATTAGACAAGGTTTGTATGTACAGCAAATATTAATATCCATAGTATAGATGGAGTAAAGCAGCTTTCAGACACACTGTCATTCATGAATTATTCATCTTCTGCTTTGGGAGGACACAAGCACATCCTATTAAAAAGAAAGAGCTGTCTGTTCTTATGAAAAAGGAAATAGAATTTTTAAACTTTAATAATTGTTGGGCTGTTTTATGCAAGGCTGAGATTTGGAACAGAGATCATATCAATGACTGCTCTCCCATGCACTTGGACTTTCCTGTAATATCCAGAACTACTGATAAAAGAGAGTTTCTTAAAGAAAAATATTACATGGTCACAGAAACAAACAAAACAAACAAGCAAAGACAGAAAACCATTTGCAGACAACTGCCTGCATTAAAATATGTTGTTATTTAGCCACTAAGCCTGTGCAAAAATCCAGAATAAGGTCCAAACTGTGACTCATCTGAAGCCAGGCTGCTTCATAAGGCCAGATGCCTCTGCACTGCAGCATCAGAAGTGGGACCTCCTGTATGCACCAAATGCCACTGCTGTCCTGGTACTAGGGGGGCCTGAGTGCACCAAACTTTCAGTGCTGGAGATGAATGCTGGACATTTAACAACAGTATTTAGTAGCAGTTGGTAAACTTATAACTGAACAAATTCTGGGAACATAAGATTCAGTTATCAGTTTTATCACTGAGCTTGTACAACTTTTAAATTTTTTTGAGTTTGTTGTATTTCCATCAGGTGGAGGGGCAGAATCAAGTCTTTCAACAATAAATTATTTTCAAAGTACACTTTGGTCTGTCACCCAAAAATGCATGACTACATTGAACACCACCAGTAAGCTCAACAGCAAAAGGATGAAAACAATTTCAAACAACATAAGAGAGGATGTGGACAGACAGTTGTGCTGCTGATTCAACCTTGTGCAAAAATCTACAGCTCTTTCAGGTGACCAGAGTGCTTTATTGTGAAATGATACGTAATATTCAACTATTTATTCAGAAGTTCAACTATTTAGTCAATCATTCTACTCTGAGACAACAGCCACATTAAACTGGTACAAAGTGAACCCAGTAAAGTCTTTAATTGATCAGTACCCTGTGGTATCCCAAAGAAACAGATTTTTAGTCTGCTGGCATACTTTTCAGGTTAGGAATTTTTTTTATTTATAACTCATCCCAGCATTTTTCACTACTCAAGACTGCCCAGCATAGTTAAGAGAGTGTTCCTAAGAGGTCACTTGCTGTAAAACTGATGGTAAGTTTAGTTTCTGTATCTTCCATAATTAATAGTGCTCTTGAACACAAGAAACTTCAAAATTAACAGACCTTCCTGATTGTTTGTTTCTTCTAAGCTCCTCTTCACTGTTTCTTTCATATCTTCATCCTCTTCACTATCTGAACCTTAAATGCACAAATGAAAAAAATTACACATTGCTTCTAATAAAATATACTAACAGCCTCTCTTACATTTCTCTTACTGTAACACCAACTGATTTGAAGAGTACACTTGTTATGATCTAAAAAAATCAAGAGAAAAATACATTGCAGTGGTAGTTTAAGACAACAACTCAAGAGACAGTTAGTTTTCAGCTACCTTCTTCCCTTTCTCCCCATAATATAGAGGCAGATTGCTTCAATTTTTTATTATGTTAAAGCAGTAACAAGAAATAATAGGTGCAGAAGCTACTGCGTCTA
Source organism: Eulacestoma nigropectus (assembly GCA_013397775.1). Classification (NCBI taxonomy): domain Eukaryota; kingdom Metazoa; phylum Chordata; class Aves; order Passeriformes; genus Eulacestoma; species Eulacestoma nigropectus. The sequence goes on from VZTE01001450.1 coordinate 59,824, forward strand.
CAGCATTTGTGGGCTTTTTTTGTAATATTCAGTTATTAAAAAATGACTCACTTTCTGTAAATTACTCACTTTCTATAAAATGTATCAAGGATTTAATTATGGGAAGAAGTGCCTTAGCATGTCTCTGCCTACACACAACTGCAGCTGTATTTTATTGCCCAAATACTGCATTTGAACAATGGAGTGCTAAAACTCAACCGAGCAGTGCAATTCAGCAGATGTTGCTGTTCAAGTCTCATACAAGCAGAAAGTTGATACACTTAGTTTAATCTGTCAATTCATCGTAACCCAGCCCAGCCAAAACTCCACAACCTTTCCCTTTATTAATAATGCTCTTCACAAGGCTGGTTTCCAGCTCCAGAAGGACGAATCTATTTTGAAGTGTCTAGTACGGATTTGTGTACCTAACGTGGTGCGGGGTTTGTTTGGTTTGTTTAGTTTTTTCTTGGTTGTTTTTTTCCCCATTAAACAGAGCCTCAGTAAAGTACAGGTTAAAAACCAAGCCAATGAGTCATATTATGCATTCATTCTCCTCCTGCTACAGGCTATTGCTATTTTGGGAGATGGTCTCTGTGATGAAGTCTTACAGTATTAGCAATCAACAAGGTCTCCTACAGTCATACCAAGCACTCCCCTTAAAGTCATCACATTTATGAAAACATCAATGTACTTCTGATTACATTAACCAGCAAAGAACATTCCGATATGGCCATCTAATTTACTGACTGTGTGACTTCTGGCATTTTCAATTACCGAACTTAGGTATTTAAAGTGTCAGGTACACTTTCCAAAATTTGTTTTCAAACCTCTCACACATAACCTGTTTGAACCTTGCTGACTTCCCAATTCCAGGAATAAAAAAATTCCAACAGCTGGTGTCAAACAGTGATCAGCAACCCAAAAATATGCCAGAAATAGACAGATATACACTGCAGTTAAAATAGTCTTTCTCCACTCACCTGGCAGACTGACTGTGAACTCTTTTTGGAGCTGCCTACTATTTCTGAGCAGAAGAGACACTAATTTTTACATCATTTTCCAAAGCAAACAAAAGAAAGGAAAGAAAAATCCACACCCCCTCCTCCCCCAAAAGCAGTCACTACAATTACTAATGAAAGGGAGGAAAAAGCACAAAGGAAAGGCTTTTCACAAGTGGCTTCTCCCTTATTAACTATCTTTTTAATCTTCCAGTCTGGAAGACATCTCTGACTGCTCTAAAAAGTTTTATACGTGTTAGAGGTGCAACAGTTGAAGCAATCACTCCATAACTGAATTCTTGGCGTTAAGTACACATGACATAAAAACACTTCCAAGGATGGGGCATCCACAGCTTTTCTGGGCAACTGGTCAAGTGTCTCACTACCCTCTGAGTAAGTAATTTCTTCCTACCATCTAATCCAAATCTTCCTTCTTCTAGTACGAAACCATTCCCCCTTGTCCTGTCACTATCTGCCCACATAAAAAGACCCTCTTTTTCATAAGCCCCCTTTAAATACTGGAAGTCTCCTCGGAGTCTTCTCTTCTCCAGGCTGAACAACCACAAGCCTGTCAGCTTTTCTTTCCAGCTCTCTGATCATCTTTGTGGCCACCTCTTGGACCCACGCGAACAGATCTGTCTTTCTTGTGCTGAGGACCCCAGAACTGGACACAGCACTCCAGGTGGAGTCTCATGAGGGCAGAGTAGAGGGGAAGAATCTCCTCCCTTGACCTCCTCTTTTGATGCAGCTCAGGATGCAGTTGGCCTTATAGGCTATGACCGCACACTGTTGCCTTATGTCCAGCTTTTCATCCATGAGAACACTCAAGTCCTTCTCCACTGCTCTGTTCTCATGCAGTTCTTCTCTCAGGCTGTACTCACATCTGGAATTACCCTGACCCAGGTGCAGCACCTTGCACTTGGCCTTGTTGAACTTCATGAAGTTCTCATGGGCTCACTTCTCAAGTTTGTGCAGGTCTTCCTGGATGACATCCCGTCCTTCAGGTGTGTCAATTGCACCACTCAGCTTAATGGCATCTGCAAACCTGCTGAGGGTGCCCTCAATCCCACTGTCTGTGTCACTAATGAAGATATTGAAGAGCACCAGTCCCAGAACAGAGCTCTGGGGGTCACAACTTGTCACTGGCCTCCCCTTTGACACGGAGCCAATGAACACAGCTCTCTGGCTATGTCCATCCACCAAATCCACATCTCCCTAATTTGGATATAAGGATGTCATGTGGGACTGTGTCAAGGCTTTACAGAAGTCTAGGCAGATGACATCACAGCCTTCCCTTGTCAACCACTGCAGTCGCTCCATCATAAAAGGTCACCAGACTGGTCAGGCAATGTCACAGAACGGTGGAGATTGGAAGGGACCTCTGGAAGTTGTACTGTTCAGCCTCCTGGCTCAAGCAGAATCATCTACTGCCCAGTACTATGTCCAGACAGCTTTTGTGTATTACTGAAAAGACAATGTAGTGGAGAGCTCCAAACCTGTAGATACAACCTTACTGAGTAAAGTTAAAGGATCACCCTCCCCAACCTGCTGGCAACAATCTTCCTAATGCACCCCAGGGTACCGTTGGACCTCAGCCACCAGAGCACACACTAGTTCATGGCCAACTTAGTGTCCACCAGGGCCTCCAGGTCCTCTCCTACAAAGTCATTTCTCAGCTGGTTGACTCCTGGTCAGCATATACTGATGCTTGGGGCTGTTCCTGCCCAGATGCAGAACTCTGCACTTCCCTTTGTAGAACTTCATGAGGTTCACTGTCAGCCCACTTCTCCCCGTCAGGGTTCCTCTGGATGGCAGCACAGTTCCTCTGGTGTACAAACTGCCACTCCCAGTTTTGTGTCATCAACACACTTGCTGTAGGTATACTCTGCCTCATTACCTAGGTCATTAACATACCTTAAACAGGATCAGTCCCAGTACTGGGACACAGCTGGTTCCTGACCCCCATCTGAACTTCATGCCATTGATCACCATGTTCCAGGTCTGGCTGTTCAGCCAGTTTTCAATCCACCTCAGTTTTCTCATCCAGCCCACACTTCGTCAGCATATACTCCTGATACTCTTAGCTTCTTCCAATGAAGAACATTTTCTTTTGAGGAATCAGGCATGTCCTGTCTTGTTAAAATGCTCTGCACATGCCATAGCTCCCAACTCCTCTGGTGTCAGAGGAAAAGCAGTTGCCCAGTTTCAGAGGCAAGAGATCTTAAGATCTCTTATACTACTCTCTAGTACATTTTGTCAAATGCACATCAGCTAAGAACCTCTGACTGTACCTGTTCTTTCCAAAGAAATCCTACTGCTCACTATTGTCCCCACATACTGACATATTCCTGCTAGAAGAATGAGAAAACACAACAGCAAACTCTGGATGAATATAGAGCTCAGTGATTTTTTGACATTTCATGTGTCTCTCAGAAACCTGTTCTGGGGAGAGACTGGTAACTTTCACAGAATGTAAGCGCCACCCACTGTCCTGCCATCAAAGCACCACAGCTTGAATTTGGATTAGTTGCTCACACAGCTCAGGGTACACTCCCCCCCACTATGTCTGATCTTCTTTCACAACTTCCCCAGTTACCACCATCCCTTTCATAATTTCCATTAGGTTTACCACCAGAGACTTGATTTCCCTTCCCTAGCCTTCATCCTGCTCCCTTACCACACAACACACCTCCTGTCTCCTATATAGTCTCACACTCCACACCTCCCCTTCTCTCCAAAAATACTCCTTCTCTTAGTCTTTTCAGTAACTCTCAATCTCACCTGCCTCCTTTCCATTCCAGTGTACAGCGACATTCATATCACACTGTTTCTCCAACCACTGACCCTTTTCCTTTTACAGCTGGTTCTGGAGTTTTAGTGCTACCTTATGGATACCATTTGTTACCTCATTTTGGGATCCTAGTAATTACTTAGCCAAAAACTTAAGATCAGTGCCCCACCCTTACCTTTGTTAGCAATCACATTTGGTATGTGCGGCCATGCTGCACCTTTAAAATACCGTTCCCTTGGCTTCTAGAATCTTTTCTTTTATTCCTTCTTTCCTATGTCCCTGGAGGATCCTTCCCACATACTCTTCCCCAAAACTTACTGCTCTAATCTCTCTTCATTAAGGTAACATCATCTGTAAGTGCAAGTACAGCTACTCCCTGCTGAGGGTTACCATCATACAAGACCTCTCTTCCTCCATGCAAAGCAAGCTTCACTCTATGTATCTCTGCCTACAGTTGCTCACTCATCTGCTCATTCAAGAGGACAAATAAAAATAAAGCTCTCAAGCCATCACTCTCCTCCAATTGCATTTCTTGGGAACTGTGGCCAATATAATGATGGTCACTCAGACTTTCATCTAACCTTTATCTTAGACACCTCTTAAATTCAAAACCACATTTAAGCTAAATCTCAATAATTTTTTTGCATGATCTCAGTGGTGAGGTCTTCACAGTTCAACCACTGGCCTACAATTATTGTTCAGGCTCATTATCTTAGGTGTCAGTACATTGCTTTCTCCCTTGGGCATATACATACATTCACAGATGTACACAGGAGATGCCCCTGACATACCAAACCCAGCAGTAACTTCCTGTTGTAGCTAAACACAAGGTTACAACTGAAGGGTGACTTTCGTATCACTCTCTACTGCAATAAGCTGTGGTTGCTGTAATAAAGGAATATATTCTTACTACAGAAACTATAATTCACTCATGGTGCATCACACTGCAGATACTCATGTCCTTCACATTCAGTTTCACATTCAGGGAAGTGGGGGCTGGAAGCTGTGACCTAACTTTAGTCACTTGCAATCTGTGTTAACTAAAGGTTTGGAAAAAGCAGAGACAGAACAGATGTAGCATTCACACTGGACCTCAAACTGGACCACACCATGGATTTTCACCCATGAAAATCTTGACTGTGGAGAAGGAAAGCAACTATTCTCGATGTCTTCTATAAATTTCTTCTTATGTCCTCTTAAATTCTTTTGTTGGCTGTATGTAAAACAAAAGCTTTTGGGCACAATGGTAGCTAGGAAGCTTAGAAGCATTCACCAAAAAGAACTGAAATCCTGCTCCTCCAAATATAAAAACTCTCACAGAAGCTGCATTTGGTAGTATTTAAACACTTCAGGCAAGAGTAACAGATTGAAGATGCAGGCTGACAACTCCATTTGAGCACAGTGAAATGTACTTCATGGGTCAGTGAAAGAAGTACAGTGGCTATTTGGCAGACAACACTACATTCAGCACACCACTGATTTTGACAGGCTCACGAGACAGACTGGCTCTTCAAAAGAAAGGACAAGAAATAATTAAAAAAATTTGCCCTTATTATTTAAGAGAGTCTGTTTTACATAAGAGCTCAGTCACTGAAGGACCTTATTTGAACATAACTGGGAGAGATACAGTTAAGCTAAAGACATCAACTTACACAAAAATAACTTGTCAACCAAAAATTTGTGGCATTCTTGTCAGTGTCCAGATGGATATGATGACCCCAACCTACCATCAGCTTTGCCCTCAACATTGTCCAGCACTCATTAAAAGTGTACTTTCAAACACACAGGATATCATCAAGACATAGACAACAGAATAATGATATTTTTCTGCACACTAAAAATTTTTTGTTACAAAGGAAGACATTGAAAACTCTTCTCTTCTGCGTTTCCCAAACCACTAGATTAACATGCATGAAGCTCCCATCATGTGTTGTGGTTTCAGCATAAAAACAAAAACCTTCCTCATTTATGAACTCAGGCTTAGCAGCAGCAGAGAACAAGTAAGAATGCCTACTCTTTTCATACCTCAAAGGAAATTCAAGCATCTCCTCCAGCCAAGTGTTTCCTATAGTAACATACAGTTGGCATCGTATTGCCACATATGCAGGAACTTTTATTTTTATTTATTTATTTTAAAATGAATGCAGTACCACAGTTCCCACAGCAGTTGTGCTGGTAAAATGATCCACAACATGCACCTGTCAGATTGCCACATCCAAACACAATCCAGATGCTCAGAAGCTAATGATAGCTCTGTGAAGGTGATTTAGGGAAAGAGCTTTTTCATTTTGCAGCTCATCCAATACCAACAACAGTCTGATATTTTTCAACATGATTCTCTGTCGTGTTTCTCACTTACTTCTCTCTCCAGAATACCAGCCATAGGCTTGAGAAAGTCACAAAGCAAGCAATTCTTGTTTGCACTTCCTTATACTCAACTGCTTTTCTGTAACAGGTCAACAAGTTATACCAGCCTATGATACACTGCACGACTTTCCATCTCAACCCTCCAATGCTGGTTTTGCCACATTATGACTTGCAAATGATGGCTGATGCTGCTGAGCCACATACTATGTGTGTACTATGTGGTGGCTTTATCTTTCTAAAGAAAAACTTTATAAACTCTTGGTAACATCATCCCACTATGCAGCAAATACAGACCTATTACCAACAGTGAATTTTCTAATATTCTGTTTTAATACAGGAGGGGGACATAAAGGCAGCTCTTGCTGTCTGGGTCCCCCCTTGCTGAAACTAACTAAAAAAGGGGACAATTCTGTTCCTTACAAGTTTGCTAAGGAATGCCAACAGCCAAAGGAATCATGCGTCATTCCATCAATTTCCTGCTCCAGGATTTTTTTTTTATAGTGACCACATGCGTAACTTAAGTGGAATGCACAGTGAGCAGCCACCCAGCAAGTTAAGGTTTGTAGCCTCCGGGTAGGGCCAATCACCATAATAATAAATATTAATGTAGTAAAGGACATTGAAAGAAAGGTTAAATTAGAAAACTTCTGAAAGCAAGACCAATAAAAAAAAAAAAAATACTGGAGTACAGTTTATACATAGAAAAGGGTTAGATCAAAGTCATCACCTATGAGCCTGTATATGCCAGTGAATAAAGCTACACTAGAAAAACTACCCAGGCAGGGAGCTAAAGTACCCCTATACAGCAAAACAGTCATTCCCCTCTCCTCATGGTCTCATATCACTAAGTTGCACAACAAACTATACCAGAAGTGAAGCCCATACAGCTAAATCAACTGCTTGCAAGTTACAGCTTCTTCCAACTCTTCCTCCCAAAAAATATGCAAAAAGTTCACGAAGCAAAAACCGCCACCCACATTAATATACAATTATACAACTCTAATTACATTACAAGAGATCTATCAATCTAAGAATTTTAATACACTCTAAAAGAAAACTTTGTACTGGGAATGCAGTAATGCATAGAATCACAAAAGTATTTGGATTGGAAGGAACCTTAAAGACTATCTAATTCCAACTCCCCTGCCACAGGCAGGGACACTTTCCAGAAGACCAGATTGCTCAAAGCCCCATCCAACCTGGCCATGAACACTTCCACAGATGGGGCATCCACAGCTTCTCAGGGCAACCTGTTCCAGTGCCTCATCACCCTCACAGAAAAGAATGTCTTCCTAATGTCTAACCTAAACATACTCTTTCAGTTTAAAGCCATTCCCCCTTGTCCTACCTCTCTATGCCCTTTTACAAAGCCCCTCTCCATGATTCCTGTAGGCTCCCTTCAAGTACTGGAAGGCCGCAATTCGGTCGCTCCAAGGCCTTCTCTTTTTCAGGCTGAAGAACTCCAACCCTCTCAGCCTTTCCTCACAGGAGAGGTGCTCCAGCCCTCTGATCATCTTTGTGGCCTTCTCTGGACTTGTTCCAACCAGTCCATGTCCTTCCTGTGCTGGGGACCCCAGAGCTGGATGCAGCACTGCAGGTGGGGTCTCACCAGAGTGGAGCAGTGGGGCAGGATCCCCTCCCTTGCCCTGCTGGCCACACTGCTTTGGATGCAGCCCAGGACATGTTTGGCTTTCTGGGCTGCAAGTGCACATTGCCAGGTCATGTCCAGCCTCTCCTCCACCAGCACCCCCAAGTCCTTCTCAGCACGGCTGATGTACATCAGATCATCCCCCAGCCTTTAATGATACCAGGGGAGGCGTAGCTTTATGGAAGACCCCTCCCCACTGAGAAAATGAACTCCACTAATGAAAGTCACAGTTAACTTTGCCAAGAAATTTTACTGATACGATTGCTTCTGGCTGGGAGTATCTCCATAATCCACCTGAAAAATCTAGATCAGCAAATGCCTGGGCTGGCCAGAAAACTCTATTAAGCACCTTTTCTGTATCAAAAGCACTTAAATCAATTCCAGCTCACCACAATTTTTTTTCAGAAAACTATTTAATTATCCTATTTTTTTTCCTTTTAATGAATCAATGCCAATTCATCATTCAGAGATAGCACTCCACTTTAATCCGCTTGGTGGAACAGCAGCACCATGTTATAGCTCTCATAAACTTGTATCAAGACTACCAGTGTAATTTTTCAGAAAACGGCTTAGGGCTAATTCAGAAACAGCTTTCTGTAATAAGCCCCGAATTTGCAACCCCCCAAAACTGCAACAAGCAGCCAGAAAAAGCAAAAATGTCTACAGAGAAAAGTCAGGTCTTCTAGGAAAACATCAAAATACTTTAAAATACTGACAAGTATTAACACTCCCTCTCAGCTCTGGTACTCTTTGCATGAAAATGATCTGGCTCAATTCTCTTTGATTATCCTATATAAAACCAATGTGATCATTTTAGCATGCCATTAGAATCTGGCACTTTAGAGAACTTAAAAATTTCCATTGAGATTTTTTTGTCTAAATGGATGTGTGACTCATGTGCCAGGGAAGACAATTATCAAATGATAGGAAGTAGCCAGGAGGTTAGAGTTAAAACAGGCAGAAGTATTTTGAGAAACAATGATGCTTTAGCACAGTCACATTTGTTTCAGACACAGCATAAATCAAGCCAAACAGATCTGAGTACAAATTGATAAATATGCATATGAGTGCTTTAAACAGCTTCTCTTTAACTAGAAAGGAGTTTTCAGACTCAAACATCAGTTTTGTCTCCTGCTGGAATAAAGAATATAGGGATGACAGAGTTTGTTATTGTCTTGGGGTGACTGAATGAAAATGCTTAATTAAGTCTGTTTTCAAGACATGCCCCAAGCATAATGATTTTCTGATCTGTTATTCATTGAAATACCACTACAATACAAGAAGCACCAAGCAACAGTTTATGTTACCAGTGTAAGCGTTCCATTTTTTTTATTGGAAAGAACTATCAGTTTACTGGAAAAATTGTGTTTAATGTTTACTTTCTACCTTTTGTGGTATCTGAAATGCTGTTTAGCAAGGCACACATCATGTCTCCTTCAATGTGGTGAGGATTCAGGATGCGAGCTGGTCGCTGGGTCATTTTAAATTGGTTTTCCAGTTCCAGGAAGCTTTTGTCTCCAGAAAGTACAGTGAAAGGTATTTGCTTGGGCAGGTGCTCATCCAGACGACCAGCCTATAGGGAAACAAATGACAAGGGTTGAACAGAGATTGTGTTTTTATCTCATGGCATCTGGCTGGCTTTGTGCAAGACAGGTCTTTACTGGTAAGTTTTCTACAGCAATTTATTCCTGCTTTTATGATACAAGCCACATTACACCGCTGTGAAAGACACTGTTTTAAAAGCTGGACGCTCATTACTTCTCTATGTACAACAGATAGAGGTAATGGCTACCAGAACAGTACAGATGGAGTAAGGAAAAAATTCCTAAAAAGCAGCATTTTAGAACTGCTTCCACATAAAACAAATCATCTGTGCAGAGCAGTTTAAGAGTAACATAAAAAGCATAATGAAACATAAAACCACTGCTGCAAAAATGTGCTTATACAGTTAGATAGCTGGTCATTTTATCTAACTGATAAAGCATTATATGGCCTCAAGCGGCACCAAGGGAGGTTTTAGATTTTCACTGAAAGGATTGCCAAGCATTGGAACAGGCTGCCCAGAGAAGCAGTGGAGTCACCATCCCTAGAAGTGTTCAAAAATCATGTGGATATGGCACTTGAGGACATGGCTTAATGACAGTGGTAGTGCTGAGTTGATGACTGGACTTGATGATCTTAAAGGTCTTTTCCAACCTTAATAATCTATGATTCTGCATTAGGAACACAAGTCACCATGGCATTCCAGGTTCCCGTCCCTCACCTGCACATCCCCAACCCTGCCAAAGCCCAAGGTCTACTGAATAAAGGCACTGCTCTTTGGCAGCTCAACAGGGTCTGTAAAACTGGCACCCATTCAACTACATTGTAAAGATGGCTCAAGATGTGGGATACTTGAAGAGAGAGGAAGGAGTTACGTATCACTCTTGAACAGAAACTGTAAGAAATGCAGGTTTTTTACTCTTCATTCCCTAACCAGCTCCCTTCCCCTCAACAATAGACTGTTGTCCTATTTGGGCTAATTTTTAAATCACTTCATCTGTCTCCACTCAATCCAGGTTTATCATTCTTTATAGTGGACACAGAAGTCCCATGGAAAGAATCTAAAAAGGTCATCTGCAATTAGTACTTAACATCAGTAGCAGATACCGTCTGCCACCCTTCTCTGGGTACAGGACACAACAATAAAGCAAGCGTGCCCTTACTTACATGAACACACAGAGCAAAGTCTGCTGCTTCTCTTCTGGTACTGCAACGTGGATGAAGAAAGAAACATCCAATCCTCTTAAGATAATTGTAAATTTTGCAATGCACTGGAGGCTTCCAGTTGCTGTATCCTCCTATACAGTGAAGAGGAATAATATTAATAATAATAATAAAGATCAAACATGAAAAACAAACAAACCATGGGTTTGGGCAGAAATGCCTCTATGAATTAAGAATGCAAGAAGGCAAAAGCAAATATAAAACTGTCTTTAAAGACAGAATTTATTTTGAACAATGTGAAAGCTAAGGAAAACATACAACCAAAATTCCCCCAGCCCTCTCATTCTTTAGATAGAAGGCAAAAAAAAGCAGAGAGCCTGATACTACTCATTCAATTTCGTAAGATTTTTTTCTCAAATCCTGAAAAACTTATCTTCTAGATATCACATGCTTTTAGACACAAGGATGTGTTTTTCTCCAGTTTGAAGCAGTTATGGTTAATCTGCAGAATCAGAAAAGCTCTGGAAACATAGTAAAAGTAACAGAAATGCTTCTCTCAGGGAAACCTGCATTACAGGAGTAACAGAGTCAACATGCACTGTAAATGCCTGACAAATAACATGTCAGAACTCATTAAAAAGAGGATCCAAGAACTGGAGCAAGAGCTGAAACAATGACAGAGTCCTGACAAACCCTTGGATGCAGTCAAGGATAAGCAAAATGAGGCCACAACTGGGAAAAAAGTGCAGGAATTTTCTAAACAGTATGCTGAACATGTAGTTGCTGGCTGAGAAAATAGCGGGATAATAAAGATGAGCTGAGTAAAGTGCCTGCTACAGACAAAACCAGTACCAGACTGAAACATGTTGCAAGGGAAAGGAAAGAAGCAGGAAGTCTCTCAAAAAGAGAGGGAAAACCAGAGGAGCTTGCACCATAAAAATACATATGACACCATAAAAAGGCAAGTAAATGGGAGGACAATTTGATCAGAGTGACTAAGAATTTTGTAACATTCCAATGGCTAACAAATAATGGGTCGGCAACATGGAGAAAAAAATGTTGCTTTATATGCTAGATGATAAGAGTGGCTGGATGTAAGAAAGGATTTTGAACGGAAAATGGAAGCAGTCATTGACGGCACTTCATGTGAGGAAATGGGAAACCAATGCTCAAGTAAACAGGCTGCAGAGGATGGTTTATGCCAACACGTCCACCTGCAGTCTCACAAAGAAAAGCATTCCTCAGAAGATTTCTCCAGTTCCCCCTGCTCTGCTTTTCAGCCTAGTGGCAAGAAGATGGTATCAAAAATTTTCTCAAAGATCTATTAAGAGTCTACATAGAAATGATTTAGTGGTATCTGTCCATGAGAAAAAAATGCTATTTGCAAGTTGTTCTCATCTGCTGTGACAGCCCCCGGTCACTGCTATTTGGGAAAGACTTGTAATCGCCAGCCCTGTTTTTTGGCTGCATAAATGTACAACGTAAGCATTTGACCAGGGCAGCTGAAAACAATGACAGACCTGCATTTATTCAGTTTGTTAGCTCACAAATGGATGAAAGACAACTGAGGATCTGAAGACAGAAACAATACAGAGTGCAGACAATACAATGGAGGAACTCAAAGGAAAGCTAAGGCTATACTATAAACAGGAATAGTAGAAATAATGCAGATATATCATATAAAAATAATAATTAAAAATTCAGAAATGTTGTTTGGGAAATGCAGGAAAAAAATGTTGCTATATTTTCACAGGTTAAACAAACAAGAATAGCATGCCTCAAGTAACTATGCAAACCATTATTGTGAGAGGGTACCTATAACAATAGATCCAGATGTGCCTGGGAGTTCTAGTGTTCCCAGGCTCAAAACCAATATAGTTGACACCAATAAATTGGGAAATTTTTCTCCAAGATAAATATGGCCCATTTTGTTCACAAGTAACTCCTCAGCATCTCTTTCTAGTTCACGTGCTTCAGGGGCCATTCCCATGAGGCAGCCTGCCTGCAGCAAACCCATTGGGAAGTAAGGAACTGAGTGGTGCTGATATGGGCTGTGCTGTGCCATCAGGCACCTGTGTTTGGAACATCTATGGGCACAGTCTTACCTAGCACAAAGGTACCTTTGGGTAAATGTATTGTATTAGCAGGGGTTCCTAATGATAGACTAGTAACACTATGGTTATACTATGATTAGATCTTTTTCTTAAGTCAGAGAATAGAAATTTCTCAGCTCAGACATCTCTAGGTTCAACCAATTTTTTTCTTAATGAATCAAAACCTTGTTTTAACCTTGGAAAACAGTAACAGCACAGAAGACCCTGTCACAGCAAACAAGCTTAAGTCAACTAATGACAAGTTAGTTTTAAGTAAATTAGATAGAATAAAAAGTATGACTGAAAGCCAGTGTCTGAATTCATGTCGGGAAATTCTTCTTTACTGAATAATTCTTTATAAAACCCAGACAGAGTAGCCAGACATTTCTTCCAGTCAGATTCCTAATAGTTTCTTATTTTTATCAGTAGAAAAAGTTTTTCCAAGGCCAAGTAGATTGAATAACTGCAGAAATAAACAAGCCTTCAGCAATTAAAAGCTACAACCAAACCCTAGAACACAATAGAATTCAAGGAGTGCACAGGTGAAGTGAAATCTGCCCAGATGTTCAAGCTGGGCAAAGCCTTAAAAAAGATAGTAAGAACAAACAACAGGTTGTTCAGCCATACAGAAAAGAGAATGTACATACATGAAGCAACCAAGCAGCATGGATGAAATAGAAATCTAGGACCAATAGGTATAATATGGAAAGCATGAGATATCCTTTATCTTGTTTATCTTGTGAGACCCAACCTGGACTATTGTGTCTAGTTCTGGTGTCCCCAGTATAACAAGGACATGGAACTGTTGGAGCAAGTCCAGAAGAGGGTCAGGAAGTTGGTAAGAGGACAGCTGTTAAGAGCACCAGAGCCTTATGAAGACAGGCTGAGAAAGTTGGAGCTGTTCAGCCTGGAGAAGAGGTTGTGTGGAGACCTCACAGCAACCTTCCAGTATTTCAAGGGGTCTCAGGGAAGCCAGAGAGGGACTCTTTGTCAGGAACTGCAGGAGGACTGGACAAGGAGTAATGGGTGCAAACTGAAAGAGAAGAAATTTAGGTTAGATATTAGAATGAAAGTTTTTACTTTCATTCTTTGAGAGTGGTTAGACACTGGAACAGGTTGCTCAGGGAGGTCTTGGATGCCTCAACCCCAGCAGTGTTACAAGCCAGGTTGATAAAGCCTTGAGCAACCTGGTCTAGTGGGAGGTGTCCCTGCCCATGGCAGGGGGGTTGGGATGAGATGATCTCTAAGGTCCATTCCAATCCCTTAACATTCTATGATTTAAAATCCCCAAATCAGTGTTTTCTGTGGCTTGCATGTGTACAGGAATGTTGTTACAGAAAGGCCAAAGGTAATGACAATACAGGTAAGTGATACAGAAGTAATGCTGGACTAGAACACAAAACTCAGGAGAATAACCTGCTTTAACAGGAAAGATTAGAGGATTTGTCCCCAAAACTCCTAACAAGCAGATATCAGATCACAGGTCCAGAAGCACAGATGACTGTTTGAATCCCTAACACTTTACATTAACAGCCATACTTGGTCTGCCTTCATCAGCTATCTAGAAAATCTGTTTCTAAGAGGAAAAAAAAGTCTCCCAGGCATCAACAGGGCTTTCTGCCCAACCTGAGCAGCATGACAACTCTCAGCTTTCAGAATATTCTTGATTATCTTCTATGGGAAGAGATAATCACAAACACTTGGCAAGGAAGTGCAGTGCCATAGTGTGTACCAAGTGTAAAACATACCTGACCTACAAATCTGGTAAGATGACGCCTGTGTTTCAGGCCATAAATATTCTGAAACTATCCCTTATCTACACTTTACTGAAGAAATCAATGTAGCATAGACAAAAAAATTATAAAGGCAGATACAGAGAAAACCTGTAGAAAAAGCATGAGGTGGATAAAAAGTTGGTTCAAAAACAGTCACATAAGCAAAAGCATCAAGTTAAAAGGATGCTACTGGCAGACTTTGCAAAACAGTAGGATCTTTAAGGTCTCTTTCAACCCAAACCATTCTATCATTCTATGAAACTCATGATAGTGTGAGTTCCTTCACATTGCTATCTTCAAGACAGGACTACATACACCTGTTGTTGTACAGGATGACCAGGGCCACCCTTTAAAGAACAAGCCAGAGACAGAACAAAATTTAAAATGTAAGAATGCAAAATCATACCTTCTGGAACTAAAAAACCAAATCAAAACAAAAAATCCCAGTCTTATGAGAAGGACTTAGGAGTTAAAATAATCTCTCAGCATTATGGTTCTGATAATTATGAAAATATGATACAGCTTAAGTAAGTTCATGAGGGAAGCCAGAAAGACTCCTAAACAGTTCCACAATTCTGGAACAATATTCTACAAGGAATAGTAAGAGCAGTGCAGGTTTAGACTGAGTTTGAAAAGTTCAAGAACATTTCTGTTACACGGTGCCTGTGACACTGCGAATTTTGAAGCTCTAGTGGCTACTTGCTCCTGTACTTCATTCTCTCAGATTCAAGGCATGTCTGCTCAAGTACATGTGTAGACTTGTTAATCTTATCTTTTAGTTTCCTCCAAACATTTTTTACCTTGAAAACCCCAGATAAATGTCCCTTGGTTCAGGTTAGCTGGCAGCTGTGTGAAAAAGCTTCCCCAGTTGTCCAGATCCACCAACACAATGTGGGTCATGGTACTCAGGTAGTCAAGATCAGGAAGTTCACCATCTTCAATGGGATAAAGAGGACAAATTTAAAATTCATATGACTTTCTAGTCAACAAACATGCTTTTGAAAATTCTTGTCTTCATATATGTAAGTGAAAAGTTACTAAAAAAAAGTTACAACACATGATGTTATTTGGTGACTGCATAGATTTTAAAATCAACTGAAGTAGCATTTAATAACGCACTAGAGAGAAGAGCAGAATCTGCCTATATGATGGTGTAGGCCTGGATAGTTTTGTGGTAAGCACAGAAAGCTGTTGTCCTGCACCAAGACATTTCAATAACTCATTTAATATTCAACTGTGCACCCCTGACTATGGCAAGTCTCTGTGCCATTCAATTCCTTGCATGCATAAAAGCATATAAAATGTTTAGATACGCACTTTTTGCTGTACTTCTAACACAAATGTCAACCTCTTAATCAAAAGCATTATAACACCACTAGTAATTAAGAAACACTTCCAGTTTCTGAACACAAGGTACACCTTCAGCATTCTCAATGCCATTCTTAGAAGCGATAATGAACTTGGAAAAAAAAAATACATACTGGCAATATAAATTCTCAGCTAATACTGCTTTTTGGCAAGCTAAGAAAGCTGAGATGATGGTGATATAACAGGACTGCCGACACAGAAAGCACTAAAAGGCGCATAAATATTTATATATATAAAGACGGCAAGTTTCTTTTGAATGTGTATGATAGATCACTTTTACACTTCTAGGTGTTAGATCCCTAATTGGGGTATCCTTGATGGTCCTCTTCCTTTTCACACCAAATTATGCTCCAAACTAATTTGAAAACCAAATGTTTCAGTTTCACGATTCTCATGTCTGCCTTTTTGTTTGCTTTTTTCCAAGACTTCATACATATGGCATATAACAATAAATTGTGGAGTCCGAGTGTTGGAAATTCAAGTACTGAGAATTCAGTATTTAAGAAATAACAAGTACTAAATTCTGAGCTCATTTATAGACTGGATGTAACAAAATGGTATGTGACATGTACTGACAATGAAACAGAGTGCGTTAAGGACAGCAACACTTTTCTAACGTTGAAAGAAATTTTCCACATACTTTCACTAAGTTCTTCAGACTGTTCTGAGTCCTCATTTTTTATTTTCTTTCCCTCTATTGGGCCCCGCAGAGGAGACAACTGTGGTCTGTCCTGAGTTTTGGATGGAGATGCTTGAAATCGTTGCCTGTGAGGTTTTCTGACTGCACAAGCTCCACTTGCTGCAAACTTGAATACTGTGTCTTCTGATTCTGATGCAAGACTTGCCAGATCAGGTTTCTGCAAGAAGCAGTGTTTCCCGTGATAGTGCTGATGTGCGCTATGAAGATCATCAAAGTTTTTGTTGCATGCAGCACATCTAACAACATACATCTCTCCCTTAGGTTTCACTGATGTGTGACTCTTGAGATGACTGTTCATATCAGCAATATTCTGTGCTGTTGCAGAACACAAGCAGCATCGAAACCATAAGTTTCCTTTTTGCAGCATGGCTTTCTGACAATTCTCATAATCGTTCCTCCTGTTTATTTTGGAGACATAAGTTGTCCGGCAACCACAGGTTAAAAGGTCTCCTTGTTCGACTGGGAGGAAGTCCTCATCTTTTTTTATTGATAGTTCCATCTGCTCAGGCACAAATGTATAGTCCACACTATGAATCTCCTTGTAATGGGTTAGAAATTCTTCCTCTGTGTCGAAGAAGAGATTACCACAAAGGCCACAGAAGTATTTAGTCTGTATCTCCTGATTATGATGCTCTTGGAAGTGTCGCTGTAGTGTTCCTACTTTCCGAAAATGACTTCTACATAAGCCACACGAGTACCTGTGAAATGCATGGCTTTCTAAGGACATGCAATGTTGTTTAACGCTCTCTTCCGACTCAAACATCTCCTCACAAATGCGGCACTGCCATTTTCCCACAACAGGACCGCTTTCAGGGGAGAGTTCCCCAGGGCTGGAAATGCAGTCTTTATGTTCGCCTGCAGAAACGCTCACTGCATCGGAAGCAGATGGCATAGGTTCATCTTCTACAGCTTCTTGCTCATAGTAGTAACTATGTCCACCATGAAATTCAGTTATGTGTCCCATAATATCCTCTTCTCTAAGATCTACAGAGCATGCTCTGCACCAGAGAAGAAAATTAGTCAAGTGTGCTCCTCCATGGAATCGACTCATATGCAGGCGGATAATGCTTGAATTTTCAGCCAGCTTTCCACACACAGCACACTTGTGACAGATCCTATTTGCTGATAAAATGTGCTTTTCTACTGACTCTTCCGTAAAAAACTTTTGAAGGCATTCACAAAACCAGGCTTTTACTTTGCAAGCACTACCTTGACTTTGATTTGCTACTTTTTCTTCACTTTTATCTTTTAAGTAACTCTTCCGTTTTGAAGGACTAGACCCCATTTCACTGGTGGACTCATTTGGACTCAAATGTCTTTTAAGCAGTGGTCTTGACCGATCCACAATGTGGCACAAATGGGACTGATTTTTATGTTTTCCATTGACATGGCAGAACATCAAGATAGACTCTTCCAGTGTACTAAAAACTCTAATGTTATGTTGAGTGGTTTGTTTATGTTGGGTCATCTGATTCTTATCAGCAAACAGTTCATCACAGTTCTCACAGTGACCTTTCGTTTTAAATATCTCTGCAACTTGGGAGATGCTTTTCTTTGAGAGTGCCATAGGCCCAGAATTATGACAACGTGTTCTAGAATGGATTAAAAACATAGAAGAGGTTATATCACAACCTGAAACATTTTTAAACTTTCAGATGTACTCAAAATATTACCTAGTAGCTACAGCAATACAGGGAAACAGTGTATGTACTTTAACCCACCTACTAGCTTGCCAACAAAACCATGCAATGTGTATCTAGTCTCTGAACTTTGAAGAGAATTAGGTGCCAATTTCCAAAGCTAGCACTTAGATTGATGCTTATGTTGTTGACTGCACATTTTCAAAATCAAATGCTGTCAACTTAGAAATAGTGGAACAGACACCAACTTTTGCTGTTCTGTAACAGAAAATCAAAAATAATCCTGACATTGATCAGCTTTCTGCAGTGTGGGATAAAGCTCACGGGGCAGGCTTTTGATTGTTTACTCAAGGAGTCAACATTCAGATGGTCCTAGTTGCCCTGAAATCCACTAGTACCACAAAAAGCACGTCTGCATATCTGTCATTGATCTATGGATGTTTACATTATAAAGACAACTGCCTTTCACAAACCTGAAATGAGCTGTTAATTCCATATGTGAGCGCAGTATCTTGAAGCAGGACATACACTTCACTTGGAAGGAGACCTCTTTGCACAGAGATATCAAGAGGTTCTTTGCAAAGGATGGAAAAGGTAGCGGATGGCCAGACTTCACTGCATCTATAAAATGGAATGGTAGAAAATGCAACCACACATTAGAGTTTTTCCATAGAATTTCAGCTCACTGATGACATAATTACTATTGTTACTTGTTCGTCACAGGGTTCAGAAAGCAAGTTAACAAGTGTCAGCTGAGCTAGAGTAACTGTGCAATGGAAGCCGCAACTAACTAAATCCTGAATTTTTTAAACTTCTGTAACTATCTTATAACTGAATCTGTTTGCATCTTGCTTTTCCATACTCAGTGACTGACTTTACTTCCCTTTTCCTCCTTCTACAATGCCAGGTCAGTATCTCTCTCAGGAAGGTTCTTACCTTCTTGGCCTCCACCTATCACTAGCTGTCTACTCTTACCACATATAATTTTGTTTTAAACCATAGAGTATTTAAAAAAAAACAAACAACAACTCGCAATTTATTTAACAGGTTCCCACACACTCTTGACCACCTCTTTCTCTCTTTCCCACCCTTAATGTTAATTCTTAAACTTTTAGATGCAGGACTTTCTGTTGTTCTGAGTATATACTCCACATATAACTTTCGGTACCAGCAGAATAAGAAAATTCTATTGAAAAGAGAATACGAAATAGTTTACGGAATATATATTGTTCATGTTCTGCACCTTAGCAGGCCAATTCTTTTTAATTTTTCTGTTTAGTAAGATGTGACGATCAGCAGGCAGTAATTTGAGGTTATGCCTTTCAGCTAACTTCACTGGTAGATATCAGGCCATGCTGATAATTATTAATCGTGAAACTTTACTAACACAAAGTAAAAAATGGAGCACTCGGTTTTTTGTTCTGAGTTCAGCACTCTCCATCTCTGAAGAAGAAAACACTAACCCATGCTTTTAATCTTTTCAAAGCAATAGCTCACCAGTAATCTTTTTTAAAACCTATGACCTGAATTTAAAAGCATCTGCAGTCATCACATCACACAGAATTAATAACCTATTTGAGAATAAAAGTACATTAGAGTGACAATGCATAAGGGAAAGTATAACCATGCAGCTGATTGTCACTTCACTACATGAAGGCAGCAGTACTGACTCGACCTGCAGGGGATTCCTTCAAAGCCTGCCTTTTCTGTACATTCCCTGCAGCCACTCTGGGGGAGGGCAGAAGTTGAAGATACACTTATGAAGATGAGAAATAACTGTATGAATACTTTTGGCCATGTAGGCTTGTCCAGAGAGCTACAATGTCTAAAATACGGCCACTTAGCAGTTTATCTAACACTTAGCTTACATTAAAGTAAATGCTTTAATGCCTATTGCTTATGTCAGAAAAAAAAAAGTCAGTACAGCTATGTTGGGCATTAACCCTGTTTGCAAGACCATGATCGGATCTTTCCTCTGGACTCTATTAATTGTTCAGGATGTTGCCAGCTCACAACAGAACCAGTATTTCAGCCTTCAGCAGCCATGTAGTCAATGCAAGCCATCAGACCGGCAGTAATGTTCCAGCTAAGCACTCTAAATTTGCAATTACATGGAGAAGAAATTTTCACAGGTCTTTGCCACCAGGAATGCCAAGGACACTGACAAGAAAAATAGCGTCCAAGCACGCTACAAATAGTAGAGTAAGGGGAAGGTACACAACAAGCCATTCTGACTGGAATTGAAAAAGAAATCTATGTGTTTTGGTCTGAGTCTCTACCAACATGCTAAATGTAAACTTATTCAGGAAAGTAGTTGCATGGAGTCACTGGAGGATGAAAAGCTTATATGAGAGACTCAACAGCATCTCATTACAGTCAGTGTGATAGACGAATCATTTCTACACAAAAATATGAATTTCAAAGCATCACATTTAAGATCTTAAAAGAAAAATAAGAATTCATTAATAACAAACTTTAAAACTCCAAGCTCTTTTAGGCAGCAGAAAAACATAAGTCACTTCCTGTCTTAAGGACAAATTACCAAAAAAAATTAAAAGAAGTACACTTAGTAGCAACATACCACTCGGTTCAGAAACCCGGAGGAAGTGGTTCTCTTGTGACATATGCTGCAAACACTCTTCTCTTTTGGTGAAAAGGAGGAAGCAGTTTGGGCATGCAAAACACTGAATATGCTGTGGAGGCATACCTTTTTTATGCCCATCATTTTCATTTAGCTGGAAGAGAAAATTATCTGTTCAGGAAAAAAATTAAGTCAAGAAACCAATCCCAGTTCTCATGTCTTCCCATTCCTCTCTAATTTCTGTGTTAGTATTTTCACTTTTAGGTTTCACATCAATATTTATCTACAGCCTACCCCTCTGCACTTCAGCTCACAAGACACAAGGAACTGGTCAAAGTACCACTGTCAAAGCCAGCTACTCATCCACCCTTACTACACCATCAACTTCTCCATCCCCTTCCTGCACCACTGGGAGCAAGCACCTTCCCAGGGACTATGGGCTCCAGCAATTCTTAGCCATTCCCTCTACCTAGGCTCTTAGAAAAAGCTCCCTTTGTCAATAAAGCAGCTGTTTTACCTCATCTCAGTTCTTCCCTAATCTTGCTAACCTCTAACTCCCCAAAATGCTGCTCCTCAGAGTAGCCTGAAAGGTCTGTGACTTTTGTAGAAGTCAACTCCTTCCACCTGCTTTGCTTTCTACATCAACGTCAGAGCTCTGCCTTTAGGGCAAAAATTCTTTAGTTCTGCTTCTGGTATTTTTGCTTGCTTCTTTCTACATCACTCCAAGAATCTTCATTATATGCTTAGGGCTTTGACTAGGATTATCTCCCCATCCTTACACATCAAAGTGATCCCATCTTCTCGCTGTCTTGCAAGAGACACTCACTGCCTTTCCCCAACCTCGGCTGCCACTCCTGCTCATGTCCCTGGACACATTAGAGGCACACAATTTTGAAGCAATGGAAAAAGAGCAGGGACAAACTATGATGCAATCTTTCAGCTTGTCAGGTATAACTACGTATCAAGAGTTATTACTACAAGTAAAATTTAGTCTGATTTTCAGAATATCTAAAACTTCCCCAAATTTAATGCAGCTTTTGGAGACTAGGCGAGAATATTTGTTATCAAAACACCCAACTTTGAAAATGCTATCCATTATCCAATTCAACACCAGACTGCTTAAATAAAACCCCCATCTCCTTTCTGCTACTTCTCTTCGCTGTCACTTATTTCACCCTAACTTCCTGCCTTTGTCTTTCATAGTTTTGGAAACGCAAAAAAAGGGAATACCTATCAACAACACCAATAGATGGACAAGAGGCTCAAGACAGAAGTATAGTCCTCTTGAAAGCATACCAAAAAGCATAGCCTAATGATCACATCTGAAAGGAATACTGTCAGGCTACACCAGGTGTTTGAAACACAGCAGAATAAGAAAAAGCTATCTCGAAGAGTAAAACAGAGGGAACACAAAGAGGGTTAAAAAAGAAACCCAACAAAAAACCCCACCAAAAATCAATACATAATTTTAAGTCTTAAACCTTCTACTACATTCAGTCAGGTGAGTTACTTATCCTTATGATCTTGCCTTAGATAAAAGATGATCACTGTACTGCTGAGAGGTTGAAAACCTTTCGCAGCATATCACACAGGCAACAGCATTATGTGGGGGTCCATGTAATGTGACTGCTGGGTCACAAGGAGAATGATCAAACCTGGAGAAGAAGAAATAATTAGCAAACTAGCCCCTCTAAATAGTCAAATTAGCTTTTTTTTAATGGGAAAAATTCTGTCCTTTGAAGCTATCAGACAAAAACCCTATCTAACCAACCTCAACTGTAAGAATTCCTTACTTCCCCTATCATAAACTGTATCAGCTGAAGTATCCTGTACAGAGATGATTCTCCCTCCAGCTTACCTGTTAAAATGGCCACTCTGGAGACAAATCATACTGCTTTTAAGAGAACTAATAGAGACTTAATTTCCTACATAGACATTTTTATAATTTATTTGTTTTTACCTCCCTGTATTAGTTCTGGTTGGGATGGAGTTCAGTGTTTGTAGCAGCTTGTATGGTTGTTGTGTTTTGGATTTATGAACAACAGTGTTGATAGCACAGGTAAGTTTTAGTTATTGCTGAGCAGTGCTTGCACAGTGTCAAGGTCTTCTGCTTTTCAGACTGCCCCACTAGCAAGGAGATGTTGGGAGACACAGCTGGACAGCTGACCTCAACTGGCCAAAGGGACATCCCTTAGCATAAGACATCATGCTCAGCAATAAAAGCTGGGTGGAGGAGGAAGGGGAGATAGCTGGGAAGACAAATGCCATCACTCCAAGTAACTACTGTGTGATAGAGCTCTGCCTGTTGATTCCTTATTTTGCTTTGCATGTGCATGTAGCTTTTGCTTTACTTATTAAACTGTTTTTACCTCAGCCCAGGGTTTTCTCGGTTTTACCCTTCCCTCTTCCACATCCCACTAGGGTGAGTGAGCGAGTGAGCAGCTGTGTGGGGCTGAGCTGCCTATGGGGGTTAACCCATGACATTCCCCTCAACTTCTCACCATCTTGCCCATGGACACATTCAGTAGTTAAAAGGCAGTACCTGCTGGAATTAACACAGGCACACTGAGCACTGACTAGCAAGATCAGCTACGAACAGATAGCCTACAATTGTTGTTCCTCTTTCCCTACATTAGGGGCTTTTCTTTTTATCTTACCATCGAATTGTGTAACTTAGCCTTTTGCTTTATTTCAAGTTTGAATGAAGATACAACTAAACTGGAGTACAGAAATCTTACTTCTCAAAATACCCTATATATAAAAAAATGCTCAACAAGAGGAAGATATCGGTTCTGAATGAAAAAATGAACCACACACACCAAGTAAAAGACCAAACCAACAAAAAAAACCCCATGAAGCTCATCTATATAAATTGTAACATATTAATTGGCTCTCAAAATGAAGCTTTGTCAGTACAGGCAGTTTAAAGCAGACTTGATGCTCATGTCCTAAGTTAGAGCATATTCTTTTATTATTATTCCTTGCACTGAACTCATGCAAGATACGTCCTTACCTTTGAAGGTGACCTAGAAGAAGATGTACATTATCAAACTGTCTGTTGCAATGCACCACAGGACAGTATTTGGGACTGCTGTTGACTCGAGTCTGACTTGCCCTCCTATAACCACCTCTTCTTCCACCATTAACAGAGCCTGGTTTCAGACCTGTGTTACAAAACAAAGCACTTAACCAGAAGCTGAATGACAGAGGCTTAAGAAAACAAACAAAATAACACACAAGCCCTAAAACATCCCAAAATCAAATTGTAGTGATTCTAAAAAGCAAACTAAAAATGCACTCACTGTCCTTCAATTCTACTACAGTAAGTCTGCTCTTTCACTGTCTCTTCAATTCCCAGCAGTATAACTTTTCAAACACTTTGACACCCTTCCTCCAGGTCTTCCAGGCAGTATTTTAAATTGATTAAACATTGTGAAGTTACACTTACTTACATTTTCCTAAGCAGCAGTTCAACAGTAATACTTTTTCTTCTTAGCAACTTTGCTTATAAAAATAATTACCACTGCTTTAGTGGTTCTTAGATTCTGTATCTTTAACCTTCTAAGCAGCAAAGCATTACAAGAATAGCTTTCGTGGAAATAAGTGTTTAAGAACTTTCAAATAATATGCTACAGCAAAATTAATATTGTAGGATTTGGTTATGCACAAGGCACCTGCAAGCTCAACACAATTTTCACATGTTCTGCTTTGTAATGCAGGACTTAGAAACCATCACTCAAACTTAGTTTTCTACTCTCACCTGGCATTTTTAACCACTGATCCACGCATAACCTTGCAGCTTCTGTATCACTGTGTTCCCGAATAAATTCTAATTCTTGCAACCCATGAGCATATTGGGAATCAACTTTCTCCTGAGGGAAAAAAACATACCAGACAATGTTGGGATCAAATTTGAAAAAAAGAAAAGAAAAAAGATTAAGTATGTATCCCAAAACTAACATACGGGTTCCTAAAAAACACACCCACAAAAACCTAAGTGAGGGGAAAAAAATCTTACAACTCAACTGACTTCTATTCAATACAATAAAAATGGAATGTAATAGAAAAGAAAAAGGCATTTTCACTTTGAAGATTAAATTTAAGTCTGCAGTTTGCATTACCTGATGAAGAAAGACCCAACCTGGAGGAAAATATTCTTTAACAAAAGGATCTTCTAGCCTTCATTCTTAAACTGCTTTAAAAGTTACAGAGTTATCTGACTCCACTTTACAGTTGAAAAACTGTATGTAGACACATAAACAGATTGCCAAATTCAACGTGGAAGAGACAGAAGGGGGATGTAGGCCTCCAAACTTCAAGGCTGCCTTGGACTGTATCTAATCTATCCTTTTACTCTGTTGTACTATAGTTGCATCGTCTACCATAGACTGTAACAAGCTGTAACTATAGTACAATTATGTGATTTTAAAAGCCGTTAACACTGTTGAGAAAATTAGGCTGGGAAGTCAGCACATTGTGCCAACTCTGGATTTACATTTGTCCCTGTTCAATTCCATGAAGTTCTTGTAACCCCATTCCTTCGAGATGTCTAGCTCCCACTGAGAGCAACCCTACCACTAAGCCTACTGACTGTATCTCCCAATTTGTAATAAAAGCAAAAAGTACGTTCTTTTCAAATGGCTGCAAAGTGCAACTAATAGGACTCAACTTAAAAATTATGCCTTAAGCGCTGAAAATTTTATCCCATTATGAAATACTCTGATACAGAGATTTAATGTGGCAAACAGCTTCCCAAAAATCTCAGATAAAAGCAAGTAAATAGCGAGGCTTGCTGCATGGTGGTTTGTGGTAACTGCTATTTTTCAAGTAATTGAAATATCAGAACATGAGAATAATTGATGCTAAGTTTCCTCTGCTATATATACAAACAAGAGAACAAGTTTTTGCCATTGGTTTTCATTAATTTAATTTTTCCCCCTTTAGTAACTGCAGTGAGACTAGAAAATTGATCAGTTAAAAGCCACAGAAGAGACAAAGTCCATGTTGTGTTTCACACGATGCTCCAGAAGCAGAAGTCTAGTTGCTAGTTCCAGGTATGCCTCACCAATTTTTTTATTTACTCAGTAGTGAAAACAAAGACACTTGTGACTACAAGGCCTTTATTATGCAATTCTTCCAAAATAAACACATCCAATACCTTAAAGGCTTTGTTTTTCTCTTCTTTTTGCTGTTTCTCTACTTCAACATGGCGTGCCAGACGATCCAGGGTTGATGCAACTCGTTCCTTCTGATAGTCAATGTGATCCTTACGCTTATTATTTCTCTACAATTGGACAGTTAAACTCTTATTTGGTGATGTTAAGTAACAGACACCAATACAGTGAAAAGTGATGCCCAAGCATCATGACATAGTTCAGCAAAGATACTCTTATCCTAAGTTCCATGAGTTACCTTGCTAGTTTTCTCTTCTTTTTTACCAGCATTTGTAACTTCTGTTAAAAAACAAACGAAAATAACCCTCCCCTCAACATATTCAAGGCAATTCAACATAAACATTAGCTTCACCAAACAGCAGAGGAACATGGATGCTGAGTATCCTAGAAGTCTCCAACAAATGAAAAGTAAGTTCTTCTAAGTAAGCAAAATCTCTCCTGACTTCAAAGCCAACATGAAGCCCATCTAAAAAACTGAGAACTGCTATCATTCTTGCTCTAACATCACTTACTATCTTCAGGAAGGCAGGTCATTAGCTTTTTCTAGCCTAAAGGATAGACCATATACTGTAGTTTCCTCCTCTTACACAGTCAGCTCTAGAAATCATCCTTGTAGTATCAGCCTGTACACCTACAGAAGATTCACCCTTCCTGAAGAATCAGGTTTATTACAAACATCCTCAACTGCAACACAGGAAAACAAAAGCCAAAAGATAGTCACTGCTGCCAAAACCAACTCTGGTAGGGTCTATCAATGTCCCATTCAAAGGCCTTGCAGAACAGGCAGAATAAGTTTGGGAGATAATAAACTGATGAGCCTGCTTCTGACTCATACATTCTTAGAATGGATTACGAAGGATTAGGCTGTGCTAAGACCAGACTGTCACTGGAATAAGGTCATTCAACCCATAAATTGTTCCCAAAAAGTTATTTTAGAAAGAAAAGGCCTGGTAGTAGACCAGATATGTTTCCAGGCTAGAAACTGGACACCCTGACTTCTGAGGCTGCATGTAAAGTGACATTTTATTTTTACACACTTGTTAAGATGACTGAAAGACAAATAAAAGTACCAAGTCCATTTCAAGGTGGAAAAAATGGCGTGTTGGTATTGTTGCTTTTCACTCAACAGCAGGAAGAAAAGTCAAAATACTTCAATACTGGTTATTTAGTACTTGTTAAAAATACATCTAACAAGGCTTTTGTGAAGAGTAACTGATAGGAAAAAATACAGAAGACCAATTATTTTCTTCAACCAAGACATCCTAAAATACATTACAACATACTCACATGAAAGTAAGAACTGCTGTTAGGTTCTTCATCCTCACTGCTGACAAGATCAATGCATTCAAGGACAGGCCTTAAAGGTCCCTCCTGGAAAAAAAAGTGTTAAAAACGCACACACAAAAGCATTAAATTATCTCTCTTCCTCAGAGATAAAACGTACCATCTCTGCCATATATTGGCAGTTTCGTTCAAGATACTAACAATCAACTGTGTAGTGCAGGCTAGGAAGACCTACTGCCTGATGATGAGTAGCAGAGAGAAAAGCATGGAATCCTCTCTGCTGCTCTTAATGCATCTCATTCTTTACATTCTTCCACCTTTCAAGGCAGTAAAGCTGTTCAGATGGCCAGGCATAAACAGTCCTTTCTCTCATTGAAGAGAAGAGGGGTGAAATCCTGGACAGACCACACAAGTTTCCATGAATCAGGCTGCCAGCCTCCAATTACCCCAAGAGAGTGCTTAACTTTTTATGACTAAATAAATAAAGATAATATGGTTTTCTAAATGAAACATAAAAGATAAAATCCACTTCAGATTTGCTTCTGTAGAATCTGACAGCCTCTTCAATACTTTTAAGAAATTAAACCTTTATTAAATAGGTGTTAGCAAGTAAGAGTTCAAAGACACACTCAGATCACCTGACTGTCCAATCAGTTCAATAATGTGTTCTGAAACGTTCAGCTCTGATCCTAACAGCTGTATCTTCTTAAAGGGCAGAGATTTTTCTTACTGTCTTACTCCCAGGGTTCAGCAACTAATCAAAACTTACAAAATTGACAGCTGAAATGCAGAGTAACTTGCTTTCAAGCCTAGAAGTTCAAGTGATCAAAACAATAAATTTAACACAAGTATTATTACACTTATTTAAATGTCTTTTGCACACATGAAATGTTTTTTCCCTTCCAAATTCTGTGCCTTTTTCTATGCAATTTTTGTGTACTGCTCACCCCTACGTAAGACAAGCTCCAAACTGAAAGTTATGAGAATTTTAAATACTTTATTTCTACCTGGTTCAACTAAATAGTAATGCAAAGATGGAGCCAACCCTGAGGATTCCATCACCATAGGGGAGTTAAGAAGCTGAGGATCAGAGAGCTTCATCCTACTTGTTCTAACTCCCCACAGGATGAGTGGGGGAGTAAATCTTGGCACACGAGAGTTTGTGATTACACAAAAACAACATGGACAAGCTCTCCATGAACAGCTGACAGCTGGGGCCCCTGTAGCTGACTATACTGGCATACTTGGCATCCAGAAAGACATGAAGTACTCAGATGTACTAGCACTAAGATGTGCTCACTCTTCTCATCAGTAGATCCTTTCACATTCAAAAAAACTACAAAAAAAAAAAAAGAAACAAAACAAACAAACCCCAAAAAACAACCAACCAAAAACAAAGCAAAGAAACACCCAACCAAAAAAACCCCCAAACCCCCAACATGCTCCACTTCTAAATTACTTCTCTAAGCAATCTTCAAAAGCCATTCTTCTCATAAGCCAACAGTCATGCCACTGAGAAACAAACAAGAAACCACAGACACTTCTGTGAGTACAAGAATTTCTAGGTTTTTAATTCTCCAGGCAGCTGTGGCATCTCTACTGTTATGCACAGCTTTGCCTGGAAGCACCAGCATTAAATCAACAAAAATGTAATTTCACTATGCTATGCAAAATACCCAATTCAACTGTTAATACAATCAAATTTGTTTAACTGGTGACTGGTAAAGATGAAGCCTCATATTCATCTCCAAGGACAGTTTCTTCTGTGAAGCTCATTTTTACTGCTTCCCAAAATTTTATCCAAAAGCCCTAAACTGTGATCTCTCTTTCCTGCCCTTCCTCATTTCACTCAATATTTGGGTGATCAGGCCTAGCTAACAGACACCCTGTCCACTGACACACCATGCAAGGTGCTTTGTTTGTTGTTTTTAACTTTATGTGCATTCAGACCAAATATCCAGTTTACTTAAACAGCACAATTAAACTTCTGCATAATTATAGACACACTAGCATACAGAAAACACGAATCCAGCTTTCATGTATGTGACAACAAACTTCTCTTTGACAAATAATTATGTGAGCATAATTGTGTATACACATGCAAACATACTTATTATCATAGAACAAGTATACATTCACATAAATTTTTTAAATTGACACAAATTGTACTATTTGTGCTCTAAATCTTTGTCTCAGCAGATTTCCAGCTTTTAAGACTGCTGAGAACTGACCAACATTGTGAATCAACAGGCACTTAACAAATTTTGATTTTCGTAACCTAGCAAATACAAAAATTCAAGTCCCTGGCTGACTTGAGATGAGTGCAAAAATAAAAGAGTTGCTTCCTAACACCACTACCATTTTATACAGTTCCTGCTGTGATGCAACTAATAGCCAGAGAGACAAATACTTCATTCCGAATATCTAATAATTAACATCTTAAAGGGAAAGGAAGCAAAACCTTTAAATGGTAACTACCATGTTTTAGTGAATCACTTGATTTGGTATATTAACTAACTCTCCTCTAAGTCCAGTGCTTTTGGTGCCAGCTGCAGCAACTTGAATTGTCTATTTGTTCACAGGGCATTAGACCTGTCAATTTCTTCACTCTTGCCTTACCCTTCCCAAGCAAACAAAATGGGAGCAAGAGCATCCTATCTTAAGAAAGTAGGATTAACAGCTTGCACTGCAGATTAAATTATATTTCTCTGGTGGTATGCAAAACTTAAAATGTAATGATTTTAAATGGACAAAATATGTTGTAATGAAGAATTAAAAGGTGGAAAATTATGGAAGAATAGTTTTAAGTTTCCTGAATGAGGGTGAATCAGATCATAAAAGCTGAAAATATATGGCAGCAACAGATTGACAAAAAGACCTTATTTGATGGAGAAAAAGCATAGTCCCACAGTATCAATTCAAACACCATAGTACAAATAAATGGAATAGAAAAACAAACAACCCAAAACCACAAAGAAAAAACAGATGAAAGAAACAAAAAACCCACACCAAAGCCACATCCAACTGTCAAGAAGAAAAAAAAAGAGAAAAAGGAAGAAAAACAAGACCACATGGCCTACAACTGCTTGTTTTCTATCAAAAGGAACACAGGTTGGGCTACCCCAGTGGCCTCTCTAATTCAATTTATATAGTACCCTCTTGAGCACTGGGTCTTTAGGACATGCAGGTAACCAGGAGGCATCCGTATGTAACATTTATCAAGAGTTTAAGTGTCCAGTCATACACGTTATTATATGGAAATGATGATCTAATGCTAGCCAAGCAGTCTAGAAATCCTTTAGCAAAGTCCCAAGTCACCGTCACTCAGAGGAGCAAATGAGAGATCTGAAGACATATTGCTGATATTAAGTGATGGCCAGGGTCACACACCTTTCCCCTTGTATTCATCAATTACAATAGTCAGCTCCTCACTCCAGGATATAAATTCTGCACAAAATTTGAGCAGAGTCATCTTCCCATATATAGCAGCCTCTCTTGGAAGCAATAGTCACTGAGACCACAAAGGATCCGTATTATCCCCAGGCAAAGCCAAGAAAAAAAAAAAGGTACCCAGAAGTGCTGATTTCAGTTCTTGTTTCAGTTCTCTTTCAGTTACTGCTCTTCGTGCTCTAGCAGCCCTTCCATCATTACACATCCCAAGCTATACCAGCTTCCTTGTTCATTGCCCAGTTTGAAGAAAATGAAGCTTATTCAGTCACGATCACAGAATCATAGAATGGTGTGGGTTGGAAAGATCATCTCATCTCAACGCCACTGCCACAGGCAGGGACACCTTCCACTAGACCCGGCTGCTCAAAGCTTCATCCAGCCTGGCCTTGAACACTCCCAGGAATGGGGCATCCACAGCTTCTCTGGGCAACCTGTTCCAGTGCGCCTCACCACCCTCACAGAAAAGAATTTCTTCCCAACATCTAATCTAAACATACTCTCAATCTGAAGCCACTCCCACTTGTCCTCTCACTACATGCTCTTGTTAAAAGCTCCTCTGCATCTTTTCTGTAGGTTTCCTTCAGGTGCTGGAAGGCTGCAATTAGGTCACCCCGAAGCCTTCTCTTTTCCAGGCTGAACAATCCCAATTCTCTTAGACCTTCCTCACTGGAGAGGTGCTCCATCCCTCTGATCATCTTGGCGGCCTCTTCTGGACTCACTCCAACAAGTCCATGTCCTTCCTGTGCTGGGGACCCCAGAGCTGGATGCAGGACAGGTGGGGTCTCACCAGAGTGGAGCAGTGGGGCAGGATCCCCTCCTTTGCCCTGCTGGCCACACTGCTTTGGATGCAGCCCAGGAACACACTGGAATTTCTGGGCTGCAAGCACACATTGCCAGCGCATCCACCAACAATCCCAAGTCTTTCTCTGCAGATGCACATGAATAATTGTGTGTATATAATGAACTCTGAACTCATTAATCAATTTTGCCCAAATCAACCAAAAGATTAAGATGTCTCAGAGATATTCAACTACTTATAATTTTGGCAAAAAAACACCTATCCTTCATACTCGAGCACCTAAATACCCCTGCAAGAAAAAGTCTGTATGCTGAAGTTTGGCTTTAATCAAACACCATACAAAAGGGAAGGGGGGGGGGGGATCTAGTTATTATTCAGTATATTGTTCAAAAATGAGACAATTCTACAAAAAAACAGCCACTAAAAATACTGGCATCATTTAATCACTTGACCTTAGTAACATGACTTGCTCCTTCAAGAAAAACATCTTTAAATGCGTAGATGTGGCTCCTAGGGACATGGTTTAGTGCTGGGTTAATAGCTAGACACAATGATCTTAATGGTCTTTTCCAGCCTAAACAATTCTATGATTCTATGTCACCCTGCCATCCAGCACCACTTCACTGATGAAAGATTGAGGCCAGAACACAGGCAGCATGAAAAACATTCTGCTTCTCTTGGATATCCAACAGATAAAAGTATCTTAAAGTTACATTCATATAAACCATGTCAGCATTAGACTAGGTGTTGTACAATACAGAGTGCCTCACAATTTGAGAGGATTGTTTAAGGCCTCTAACCCACTATTTCCTTCCTTTTCTAAATGGAGTACAGTGATTCTGACATTGATTTGCAGAATGAGCAGTGATTAATTCCATTAGCTTTACTGAGACTATTCACAAAGCAAAATGCTATGCAATATGATTACCAGAAAAGTTATCTACAGTCCCTTCTCATATACCTCACTGATCACTTTAATCCCCCCCTCACCTGCTGGGATACTCAAGACCACATTTTCTGTACAGGACCAACAGACATTGTGTTATACCCTTCCAAGAAAGGGCACATAAAACTTTAAGATCCAGTTGTTATCTGCCACAAACATTCACAAATGACATTATCTTTATATTCCAGAGTAATGCTTTACATTGAAATATAATCATCACCAACAGAGTACATGAAGACCCCTCTCCTGTTTACTGGACAACCGAAAGTGTATTTTTTACAACAAGCAGTGTGTTTCCAGTACAACATCTACTTACTCCAATGAACTCAATGTCGTCTTCACTTTCAGAAGCTGGTGATTGACTCTTATGAAGGCTGTCAGAGTTATGAGACTCCATTATCTACACAGAAACAAAACATACTATATAATTTCACTTGGTAAGTTTTGTTTAACTATACAGCATTTTCCATTTTACACCTTCTTTGGCTTTGCAGTCTATCTGTATTCAACAAGTCTCTACCACTCACTCTCAATTATCAGTGACACCAGAGTAAGTGATAAACGACTCTGACTCGAATCACGCTACTATATTTTTCCAAATACGTAAAAGGTGTCTTTATCTACAAAGCATGCCAATACCTACACTCCTCCAGCAGCCATAGCTGCAATGCAGCAGCCCAAGGACAAGCCTGAGCCTGAAACCCCAGCAAGAGCCGAGACCCGAGCTCCAGCCTAGCGGCGCTCAGCCACCGCCGAGCCAAGGCCGGCCCGTAACAGCTGCGGGCGACCTCGGGCGTCTCCAGCAGCTGCGGCTGCTTTGGGCCGCTCTAGGACCGCGGCACAGGGCTGAGCTTCCTCTTCCAAAACAACGGCGGGGGCTGCGGTGCTAACTCACGTTCCCGTCCCGGCACGGCCCCGCGGCACACAGCTCTGCGGGCTCCGCAGGCCGGGCCTGCCGTGCTGCGGCTC
>VZTE01001450.1:103194-123645 GCA_013397775.1 Eulacestoma nigropectus
GCAAAATAAAGAGATTTTATATATATATATATATATATATATATGGAGCCTCCAAATCAGGGAAACAAGAGATGTGTGATCTAAAATATATTTCTTGCATCTTTTAAAGTTCCAGCTACTTCAGCTTCCACTCTAGCTACTTCACTGTCTTTACAAACTCCTTCATAGATTTTGCACATGCCAGCTCCTGTTTTTCTTTGTGCTTTCCATTATGCTGTGCCTGCTCCTGACAGACTCAAAAGGAACTCCAGGGCTACACGGGCTTCTGTAGTGAGTGATCTGTGCTTGCTCATCCTCTGTCCTTATGCTCTGTTCTTGATCAGAGTCCTTTTCCTATCCTCATCAGTCCTTATGCCTCTGAATATTACTTTTTTTTTCCTCATTAATTTTCATTTGTGGGTGATGCCACTTTTTCTAAAAAATTCCCTTATGTTTTGCCTGGCTACATTTTTTGAATGCAATAGTAACAGGACTCAACATGAGGAATGCGATTCCTGCTCCCTTCTTTTCCATCATCTTCTGTCCCCTCTATTTCCCTGCCCTTTCATTTAATTTTATTTTGAAGTCCTACAATTTCCATCTTCTTTAAATAATCTGATCTACTAACTCATTTTCTACAGTCCTAGAACTCCCAAGCTTCCTTCTAATTTTTCTTTTTCTCTTGTATAATGTTGACACTTTTCTGTTTAAATTCCAGAGTATTCTCTTCTACCTTAACAAAGTTCTTTGATTTCTCTGTAGGCTTTGTCACTGAATTCTCCACAACATGCTGTATTCCATGTCCTGATTACCTTCTCTGCTTCCCTTTTCAGTTTTGCCTAGACCCTAGTAAGATTTAGAATCATAAAATCATTTAGGTTAAAAAAGACCATTAAGATTGAATCCAACCATTTTTCTCATCCCATTAAATCTTTTTCATTTTTCTCATATGTCATTCCAAAACCATCTCATCTTACTGCCTCTTAATATATTTTTACCATCCTACACACTCTTTCCTTTTATCTCTCTTGACTTCGGGCCTTTTTCTCTAACAAGGTTCTTAAGGAAAAAAGGTTTTTGCAACTGATAACTTTTGAAACTGCTGGCTACCTTCAACAAAACTGTACTAAGGTACAGGAACTGGAGCTACACTGAGAAGGGCATGAAAAGAACTGCAGAAGTCCAAGGGAATGGCAATGGGGGAGGAATTATAGTACAGGAATTAAGGCTGTATTGTTCTAGTATTTAGTTATAGGTGTGAATCCAATAAAAATTTGGCTTCATATGCTCACAAAATACTGTTTTCTTTTAAGCTGCTACTTCCATCTGAAATTATTTTCTGTCCTGTGCATCAAATATTTTCTGCCTTAAACCTCAGCATAAACCAAATTTTGTTTGCTTCTCTGATCACTATTTCTGTCTTCTATGCAGTCTCATTTTGCCTCTAGCGCTATTTAATATGTCAGAATTCATAACATTCACTAAACTTCAAAACACAGCAGACATAATTTTAAATTTGATCCAAGTGTGTCCTCTTTTTGCCTTCCCTTATCTGTTATCATCATGCTCCAAGTTTGACTGTTGCAGGTTAATCATGAAGCCTTAGGATTTTAGCTTTTATATTTTTCATACTCTGTAATTCTTTAGTGTGTAATTCTAAACTCCATATAGCCTGTTAGCTACTGTTCTCCCATTCTGGTCAGACAATACAATTCCTCTCTAAGCCTGAAACTCAAGGACACCTTACTGTCTCAGGCCCCGAGAAATGTAAACAACAGTGAGTTGAGGGGGGAGCAAACTTGGGGTAATGACTCATTACCTGAAGCTGTAATTGGAGGATTAACCCCAATATGCAAATGGACCAAACTTATAAAAGTATGAAAACCTGTGACCACACCATCCATTCTGGGTGTAGCCCCTGGGGGCTTTGACTGCCCTAACGTGCCTGAAGGCCCTTCAATAAATATAACCGCTTTTATTCTCTTAATTTTGTCTAGCCTCTGTTTTGAGGTAGTTCCACCACAGCATCAACCTTCCAAGCACTAAAAAAATTTACAATATCACTGTGCCTGAGCGGTCACCTGAATAAAACCCACAGAATTCACACAATAGAAATACTACTACTTAGCATTTCACTGGCAGTATTTTTAACAGATGGTTTAAAAAAGCATGTAGCTGAAGAAGGAAATAGGAAACAGCTCATCACCTGAGTAGACCAGCTGTTAAGCATGACAGCCCCTCCCTCTGAGAAAGCCCCGTCAAGTCAGAGCCACATTGAGTAACGTTAACAAGTCATCACCTATGATTTCCTGAACTTCATTCTGATTCATAGCTGGTTTTGCCGCTTTATCCTTTGAAGAAGAGGACTTTGCACCTGTCAGGCTGTGTGTAGCCATGTATTCATGTGTATAAAGTGCTTGCATCAAGTCATTTATAAATTTTTGAGGTTTGCTCTTGTTACAAAGTGCAATCTGCCACTTTTCGATCTTGAACTGGAAAACAAAATTGGTCATAGGCATAACTATTGCAGTTTTCTAGAAACATTATATAGTATTACCACTGAAATATCTTTTTCATTTTCTATTTTTAAACCACAATTTCAAAAGTAATCTCTGCAAACAGTGTGCTTGAGATAACACTACACTTGCATAGCGCTCAGCGTTTGACTATACCCACAGCTTGACTGTTTTCCAGAAGGAAGTGTGGGGCAGACTAAGGACCCCATGCATCCTAGCAAACCCTTCACCACGCGATCCTTATTACTCACTAGCAGAGACAGGACATGTTCAGACAAAGCAAAATCCTTCTGCTTGCACTCCATGCAGGCTGGCTGTGGTCCAGTTCTGGCATGATTTCTGTACTGCCTTGGCAGCATAGCACTACACCCAAGCTGATATTCCTGCCTCCGAGCAGACATGTCCTAAGAACTGTGACATCTGGTCCTGGGCTTTGAGAGTGGCTTCTGAATGCAGCAGTGGTACAGCCTAAGAATTTGAACTCTCCTAATAGACAGTTTTGAGCTACCTCTATGAAGTAAGGCAGGTTGCTTAGAAAATTAGGTCTTTTTATTTCTTTGAAGATGTTAGTTCAAATTTTGTGTATTGCAATATGCAGTTAAAACATACCT
This sequence comes from Eulacestoma nigropectus, assembly GCA_013397775.1. NCBI lineage: Eukaryota > Metazoa > Chordata > Aves > Passeriformes > Eulacestoma > Eulacestoma nigropectus. The sequence continues at coordinate 106,301 of VZTE01001450.1, forward strand.
TGATAATTCTTAACAGACTTCTTTAGATTTTAGCACCCCATGACAACACACAAGAATTACTTGCATGGATTACCATGACCCAGTGCATAATGATGTTTATGTAAATTGTGAATGCAGAAGCTAGAATCATTCTTTTGGTTGTGCCTTCATTTTTTTCATGTACAGCCTCTGTGCCTTAGATTTCTCAATCATGTTCTGTTATAATTGCAGAGAATAGGGGAACTTCTTTACTCAGTATCTCTGTATACATATATTTCTACTTAACTGCTGGCCAGTGTCTGGAACAGGAGCAAAAACATACCAGCCTCCAATTACAAATTAACAGTTTGAACAGACTGCTGATATTCTTCTTAGATTATCTTTGAAATAATACCATTCCCCTTTGGCATCCAAACCATTAGGCTGGAAGTTATCCCTGGATCTTGGTATTTTCTTCATGCATCCACATTCTGCCCTTAGCCACAGATATACAAGGTCAGTGAAATTAAAGCGAATTTGAGAGTGTACAGGACACTGAATGAAACCTAATGCTTCTCATGGAAAGTGCATTCTGCACAAAAGGAGCTCATTAGTCATGTTATCCATGCAATGATGACAAATTATTTTACTGATGCTGATTTTCTATATTATGCTATAGCAGTTAAGTTTATACTGTATAAAGTTGTATGCCTGAAATTGCCTTTTAACTGACCTGTTTTTCAGTCTGTTGCTCCTCATCTTCCACATTCAAAGTTATTGGTGAGCTGGAGTTACTATGCATAGCTGCATAGGAATCTGCTAATGGATTGTGAGATGCCTTCCAAACAGCATGTGGATGCAGACTGGACATAGATGATGTCACTCCCCCTTTGAGCAGAGCTTCAGCCATCCCTACCAGTTCTTCAAAATGAGTGACTGCTTGTGGCAACACTGAAATCAGATGAAAAGTGAGGAGTGAAATAGCAATTGAAGCTTTCAGACTCCAATTACATAAGCAGGTATATTTTTGCAATTAGATTCCTGTCATAGTGCGAAAGACTCAAAAGTAGTCAGCAAAGACATTTCAATATACTTTTTTCCTCTTTCAAATGCTTTCCTGCCATTCTGCGGTCCCCACCCATGAAGATCTGGCCTCAGTTTCTAGAATAGATCAGTTCAGTAAAAGGCTAAGAGAAACTGTTAATTTATGCCCATCATGGCACAAAACAGACTATTTCTCTTTTTTATTTTACAATCTCAAAATCTCTGCAAGTTCATAAAGGTATTAAATATGGGCTAAGTGATGTCTGATTTTTTTTTTTTCAAAGAATTTACACAGACTGCAGAAGCTTTTCCTTTTTTTTCATCTACAGAGAATATGTTTTAAATAACCTTTGCTCAAAGTAATATTTTCAAATATAAACTTTCATTGCATCCACTAAGAAGAATCAATGCAGAGCAAAAACGATGCAAGAGATGACATATCAGCAAGATACAGAACCATTAAATTACAGAAAATACTGTAAAAGACTAATATAATTGCTCATAATGCGAGGTAAATGGACATATATGTGAGAAAAGTTGTCAGACACTAAGAAAATGTTTAAAAATAATATTTAAAAAGGTGGAGATGAATGATTCAAACCAAGATGAATAACATAAGAAATGCAGTCAAGTGAGCAATGAAACTGATAAACAATTGCAAAATCATCTAACAATAAAAAAAAACCAGATACCAGACTGTCTAGGGATGGTATGGTGTAGCTGGCAAGGGAAGGAGTAAATCTTCTTTAAACTTTATTCATTCACTGACAGTTTGAAATTTTGGTTTCAGTTTTTGCTGCCTTGGAGTAAGGGACAGGGACAGGTGAGAGGTGCTTCAGAGATGATCACTAAGAGATGAAGGATTCATTTACAAAAGAACAAAATATTTCATCTCTGGGAAAGAATTAAATTTGGGGCACCTGAAACTAACTCAGATTATCAGTAAGGAGGAATCACCAAAGTAATAAGAAATTAAGTAATTTCAGAATAAATAAAATATCAATTGATCAAGAAAGTCTAGTAAATAAGGTTAGTTGGACTGGTCAGTGAAGTATTTGAGCTTAGCTAATGGTTACACAGCATACGGAAAGGTTCTCTTGGGAACAACTGTCAGGATTAGACAGATTTTTTCATTTCTAACTCTGTGATTGCATGGCCTCTGTGTAAGACAGTAAGTGCTGCTGGAATTAAATGCTGCCATGTATCACAGACTTTGATGCTAGTGGTAGACCTTGATCATGTCAGGTGCTTGAGCATCCATAATTCCCATCCAAATGGCCTCTTATAAATCAAGCTTTTCCTGACCTTCAGGCTTTCCTCTTTATCAAAATACTCCCAATTTTACCTTGAAGCATCACCAGGGACTGTCTTAGACGGCAGTTTTCTCTCATGGTATCTGTCAGCTTCCTCTTGAGACTTTTAATTTTGGCACATAGTTCTACCTTGGAGAGTTGAAATAAAGGCTCTTCATCATCACTGCTACTTTCACTATATAGAAAGTTGCTTCCTGAATATGGTTCTCTCTGAAAAAACACCAAACAACTGCGATATCTACAGCAACAACAACATAAAATCAAAGCATCAAAACTGACATTTAAATATCTGGCTAAATCAAAAATTGTCTTGTATAAATAGACTCAGTGCATTTTAATAAAAGCTGTTACCAAACATAGCTATTACTATTCCTATTAAAATTAAAAATGAAAGGTCAATGTAAGATGTAACTGTTACGTAATATGTAACCTTTGTCTCTGTTTTCTAGTCACAAATTTTCCAAAGTAGCATCTTTTAGAACTATTAACTTCACTATGGCAAAAATCCTATGCCCCCCTCAAAAATACATTTCAGATTGCTTTTGCTTAATACATTAAAATTGATGAAAATGGATGTTTACCTCTTTGTTAATTAAAGATGTTTCAAGTTGACTCAGGATATTGGCAGGAGCAGATGCCTGCAATGATTTCTTTCTTTTTATATGTTTCATCATCTTCCCCTGTAAACAAGTGCATAATAATGCCTTTGCATTTCTACAGAGCCTTTCATTACAGTATTTCGTAATATACCATAAATTTTTATTCACTGTGCACTTGACATTCTTGGTTAGTATTTTTAAAAAATGTATTTGTAACTTCATTAACTTTTATGTTTCCTTCCCTATATTTTGTCACTGCAGATCTCAGCACAATGCACACCTCAAAAAACCCGATCCCTTCCCTTTTTTGTGCACTAGTCAGATTTCTGCCTTATGGGGGAAAATGCACTGGAGTTACAGAGCATCAAAGCCTTGAATAACACTCGTCTCTTGACATAGAAAAGGACAATCCATTGGCCTAAATAATTACTCTGACAGGTTATTGTGCTGAGGTACCATGTGAAGGCTGCCTGTATTCCTACCTTCACTATACATCTTTCGTGTGTTATATCATGAAGAATCAATAGCTACAGTCTGTTTCATTCCTTTATGGACCTACCAATATCAGGCACATAAAGACAGAAACTCACCTTGTCTTTATCCAGGTCACTGTCCTCACTTTCTGAGAATATCATTTCTATCCTCTTCCTCTTGCCTTTTCCAAGGACTTGTATTTTCGTAATTTCATCTGCTCGTAATATCTTTTGCATCATTTCCACCAGCTCTTGGGGGTCATCTGAAGTAATGGAAAGGAAAAAGGCCAAAGCACAGACAATCAGGCAACTATACCTTAAAAGCAGATTTCATATCAGACAAATGTTCTGGAACTGCACTCACCGCTCATGTACACAACTTTCACCAGGTGCTTTTCTGTCTTTCTTTCTCCCACAGGCCAGTTAACTAGCACATGCTCATTAGGTTTCAGAAGTCTTTCTAGTTCATTGTCATCACAGGGAAGGTCCTGTATCCATGAAGTCTCTCCAATTTGCAGTGAATTATCATTTACAAAATCAAACAGTGTGAATTTTTTCATTGTTAAGTGGCTTTCTTCTCACACAGACACCTCCTGAAGGACGTCATAGGAAAAATAGCAGTTACTGTGTCATGCCACAGGGATGTTACAACACTTTAAAAAGCCCCAAACAACCCTCCTTTTTTTTGCTGGATATTGGTAGTTACCTTGTATGACAATATCCTAAGCCAAGCAGTGAGTTGTATCCCCCTTGAAAGATGGGAGATGGTCTGTTTGATACCTGTACTTCAGACAGTTGCGTCCAAAACTCTGCACAGAAAACAGCTTTCACTCACAGAGTCCTGGCTCCCATATTACTTCTATGTGCAATCTGTCTCTGGCTGGGATCTCTGCTACTACTACATTTGTCTCAATAAAATTTTTAGTCCAGTCTCTGACTAAAAGATACAGTTATGATAAAAACTTTCCCTAGAATGAAGGAAAATACTAGCTATACATGCTATTAAGAGGGACGTATGATTATCATCTCATGGGCAGGAAGACAATTGCAGCCATAGAAAACCAACCCAGAACTACCCAGGACAACTGAGTGGGTGAGGTATGATACAGCCTGACAGTGGCAAACTTGATGTACAAAAGAAATGACAGGCTAAGGACTGGAAGAGAGCTGGGCTGCTTCATGAGGAATAACAGCAACAAGGAGAACTCAAACCCAAATACACAGCTAAATCATTTGCTTCATAAAACAATACTTTTAAAGCAATGGGCCATTCTGGGCTTTTTAAAGCACTGAAGTTCTATACCAGGAGAAGGGAACAAGTCATACTTTGAGCTTTATTTTCCCAATTAGGCTGATAGCCTTTCATGAAAGTGTGAAATGTAAACTCTACTGGAAATGTAACCAGTTCATTGAAGTGTTGCCATTATACTCAGAGAAGGTATTTTCTACTTTAAAATTATTAAATCAATACACAGAAAATCTGATTTTGTCAAACCTGAATCTTCTTTCCAGCAAAAATATGGTCAATTCATAAAGGTGAAATACTTTCACAGAGCTGAAAACTCATGGATTCCTAAATGTGACAGTGTGATTTGCGATTTACTTGGCCTCAATCAGTCAGAAGCAAATTTAGTGCCTCATGCAGAGGCTGTCAAAAAGGTAGCTCAGAGCTAGAAAATAGGAATTACATGGGGCTATTATGTCAAAGTGAAAATATCTGGCTGCACTGCTCTAAGAAGTAATGCCAATTTGTTTGCAGAAGCCCAGTTTGCCTCTATTCCACGTCTGTGCTATGCCTCAAAAGAGCTGCCTTTCCATACGGGGATGAACTTGTTAATTTGTAAAAGACAGCTGCAGTCTTGTCAACATGTTTACTGATACAGTGCAGCAAGCAGCATAAGAAATCACCATTAAAAGGAGTATTAAATCATGCTTTTATGCAGGATGTGTTGAGTGTGATAGCAGTAGGATTGTTAAGTATTGCCTCACTGGAGAAAGGAGACTGTGTTTGCAAGAATTGACATTACTTTTCTTTAAAGATCAGAAAACATCCATCCCATGCAAATTCTCGAAGAGGAAGCAGCCTGATTATCTCTGCCTAGCATGATTCACCAGAGGCCTCATTCTGCCACTGATCCATGCTGGGTGGATCCTCGTATCACAGACGGGGATCATTCAAATGGATAAACATATAGACAAAGTAGAACTCAAAGGAACAAAAGTTTCAGCACTGACCTCACGACGGACAGGTGAGGTCCAAAACGGAACTGCATATTTGTCTAAACAACAAAATCCCAGATTTAAAACAGATGGTGTATTTAATCACACTGGGCATCAGTATTCTTCCTGCTTTTTCAAAATGCTTTTGAGTATATACTTCACTCAAGTTGACATTTCTCATCTGGCTTGAGGATGCTACTTCTGCCTCTGATCAACCCAGCACAGCAATCTCCACCACCCAGTTCTTTGATTCTCAAATGAAGTACTTTTATATTTCCCCCCTTGGCCTTGGCAGTTGTGACCTATTTCTTTACCCTCCTAAAAGCCCATATAAGAGCAACAGAATTGCAGCAAAGTTAGAGCTGCCAGTGTGCTAAGAATAACAACTGACTGATTGACTTTTATATTTTTTAATGTTTCCCTGCAGTCCTCTAACAGTTTGTCTTTTGTCTCTCATTTTGTATTGAGACAAATATTCTCTGAGCCATGGGACATTCTTGTGGTCTGAACTCGTACAGGGTTAGCAAGCCAGCCCAGGATTTCCAGCGGTACATTGAATACCCAGGCTGTTCACAGCATGCAGGGCAAGTGATGATTCCCCATGGCACTAGGGCTATTCAAGTACACACTGTGCCAGTACCAAGCCCAACAGCTTTGGGAAGGTATCAGACTTGTCTACATTGTTAAACAATGGAGTCAATGGACATACGGACTTCTGGATGTTCAGAGCCCATGGTGCCACTGGTAGACACTGTGAAGCACACGGACAACAAAATATCTTATACAGTCTTTACACCAGGCAAGCACCTGGATCCATGAAAATCCATCCTGCCACTCTAAGCTAAGGACAATTTCTATCATGGTCATGGCAGGACTTGGAGCTCAGCAATTTATCTACATTATCTATAAAGTTCTTCTGACAAGATTCTTGCCTGTGGTCAGAGGGTGTACTAATAAACAGCTAAACCAATTTCACTAAGGGCCTTAACAGCTGCCATATTCTCTCAGTGTGATGAGAGAAGGAATGCTCCTGCTGTTTATAAAGGGACCAAGGCAGGAAAGCAGTTGAGGAGCAGCAACAGCAACTGGCCAGGCGCCCTTTTTCTGCTGCAGCTCTACCGGACATCAGCCCAACTGCTTGTGTTATGGGTAAAATGATGCAATCATTACATCACCAAATAAAAGGAACAAAGTGTAGAAGCTGATTGTTAGTATTTTTATGTTATGGAGCAACGCCTTCAGCTCCGGCAGTAGACATTAATCAAACTTTGTCTTTTCACAGAATTTATTGTGACAATCCATGGGCCCTGAGGTAACACCTAACTGTCTGTTGGCATCATCTCTAGTCACTGATTAAAGGGAATGGAAAGGTAGAACAAGATGTCACTAATAAGGGAGAGGAATAGTGAAACACTTCACTTTCTAGAAGAGAAGTCCTGCAGTGTTTTCTCACCCTGACCTCCCACAGAAGTGAATGTGAACTTTGTCCAAGTCAGGACTTCTGGAGATGCTTCCCTCTAAAATTTGCCAAAACAGATCAAAGACAAAATGTAATGTATCATTAGAAAACAAACAAAATAACTTGGGGACTGGGATTAACCTTACCAAACTTTTACTGCCTTAATACTGAGAGGTTGTCTAGCCACATTTGGCTCAGTCACTGCAGAAAGGGCGGTGATTCATCTCACCCTATGACATGTGTCTAAAGACAGCAGATGACTTACTGTCTGGGAGAGCCTATTTCTCTCCACCAACTACTCAGTGACTACAGAGTTGGTGTGTCTCCTTGCAGAAGCTGGCCTGGCTCAACCCATCCTGTATTAGCTTTTTCTGGTTTTGAATAGATTTTAAACAGTAGGATAGATTCCAGCAGACCAGCAGAAGCTATAGGGAGCCAAAGATGGCATAAGAAATCTGTTAACATGTATCTGGTTCTGTGCTTTAAATCTTTCTAACATAGAAAGTCATCAAGTAAGATTTCTGACACTGCGTGCTTTGTTCAGTGGTTTATTTGCAGGATACATTGTCATTCACAGGCATTACCCTGTATGCAGCTACTAACCACAGAGACAATTATATGACCTTTGAAAGTCACCTATGCTTTGCAAGTTACTTAATTCTGCTATATGCTCCATTTGAAAACACTAATTACTGATTTGAGAAATACTGAAATGCAAATTTATGATTTTTTACTATTCTAGGTCATTTGTAGAAGGGAAAAAAGAAAAAGGAAGGAGCCATATAATTTTAAAGTTCTGCAGAGGAAACATTAATTGGACTCTTAGTTTTTACAAACATGTTAACACCTCACATACTGCACAAATGCTATAAATTTGTACATGTGATATTGTCACTAAGCAACACAAAAAGCCAGAACAAAACCAAACCAAAAACACCCAAAAAACCTCAAGCCACTAAAATACACAAAGGTCACTTAAAGACATATCTCACCCTTTGTCTGACATAGTCTGTTCCATTCAGCCAGAGAACTGGCAGATGGCATGCTGAGATCATTATTTCTCTTTTCTTTCAGGAAACACAGTGCAAAATGTTACAAGTTTACAACATGAGACTTGACGAGTTTGATTCTGTTGGCTTAAAACTGGACTTTGACACTGGCTTCAGCAAATCAAGGAACTATACCACAGATCCATAGTTATGGTAAATGGTCAGGCCTGCTACAGAGTTTCCTTAAGCTGGTGAAGAACTGATGAGACTGGTTGAGAAAAACATGAGATGTGCCCCTTCTTATCTTATACCTGGCTCGAGCAAGGCATAAGGACTGAATGATGCCTGTGGTGAAGCGGAGGCCTCTCGCCCAGTGGTGTCTCAGAGAAGCCCCAGAGGGAACCTGCACCTCTGTACCAGCCACGAGCCTCCTCTCCGCTGTGCATAACCAGCCTTGTTATAAATGTGAGACAAGGATGTACTCAAACACTCTCTAGGGAAGGTCAGTCAGCCTTTACTGCCACCTCAGCAGGTGAAGGAGGACCAAAGTGTTTACTCTACCTTTTGTGTCGACTATGAATTCTGACTGAAAATAACCAAGACCCTCATTAAGCCCTATTTGCATATTAACTTTCACATCCTAAGAATGCAAACGAAGAGAAATGAGAACATGACTTACATGTACAATCATAACCATCAAAACCCCACCTATAACATAAAGGAAGGGGGGGTTTGGGGCAAAGAAAGAAAAAAGGAGAGGGGGGAAACACCTCTGCTTACTTGGGATCAGTTGATGGACTGTCTCTTCCTCCCCCTGAAGGGATGCCTCTAGGTGAGCTTTGTGCCTCCAGTGCATTGTAAAGACCTGTGAATACTTTTATATCTCTGCATATCACTAATAGATCTCTGTTACTATTACCTGCTGTAGTGACACATTGTAGTTAGTACAATCCTATTACCAGCAATCCTGAACCTGCTTTCCTGTTACGCCAGGAAACTGTACTTTTTGTGAATCTGGATTGTGAAAGTTTTTATTGAACTCAGATCTATAGTACTGAACTGGTAAACTGCACTATTTGCAAGTCTGTGATCATGCAAGTTCTTATTGAACTCAACCAGGCTGGTAATGCTGAATCAGTTCTAAAGCTAAGCCCAGCTGCACCCAACCCCTCTGATTTTTGAGGACCAGGTGGAATGCAAGGGGGTTTATTTTAGGCCAAATATCTATAGCCTTAATACAACACATAATAAAGCTAGGATTTTATTATGTACTAACATTTTATATTAACTACCCTCTGAGTTCAGCCTTCAGTTTTTCCTTGGAAATAAAACAAACCAAAACCCAACCTTAACTGGTCTTCAAATTAATCTACCTCATAAAAACCTATTTACTTCCAATTCAGCATGATAAGTGGTAGTGATAGATTTGATTTGTGTTATTTAGACTGTGACATTTTACACTGAACTTGTCAGAATATTAAATACAATGTTGAGATAAAACTTGGGCTGCACTGAAGTCTCAAAATTTCCAATAACAAGTGTATGATGGAAACCATGACCACATTTAAATAAGTTACATGCCCTATTGTGGGTTCTGATCTTTTTTACCTGAAACCAGTGTAAGATTTACAAATGAATTCAGTGGAATTAAGTGCTGTCAGAATACAAAAGTGCGTTACTGCTCTAAAGATTTACAGTGCGATATCTTAGTCATTTCTGGGAAAAGATGATTCAAAAGCACAAATCTGCTGCTCTCAGCTGAGAAATACAGAGTACAGATTTTCCAGAATCATCAGTATCGCTGTGTTCCAAACTCAGCTGGGAATCTGGGGGAGCATCTATCAGAACACTACTGCAACTCTTAAGACTATAAATGCACAGAAATTATCCCACTTGTCTTCCACTGGAAGGATAGAACTATATGATTTTAATCTTGATATTCAAGAGGTCACTTTCTCACTGCTGATCACTATCCTGGTGTGACTCGTTATGAAATAACCTGAGATACTTTTCTAAGAAGTGATGCTATTCATGGTAAAGCAACATCTCTGGCCTTATTTACCCAGATGGCCTCCTTGACCTTAAAGCCTCAGCAGCATTTACCTCTCCCAGGATTACACAGAGAACTTGGTGCAAACCTTGTACCGCACTCAAAAATCTGTTGAGTGACCCAAGGAATTCATGAAGCCATTCTTATTTTTCACAACAGTGCCCTCCTCCTAGGTTTTAGCAACCTAGGAGTTCCATAAAATAATATTAATATCTAAATATGCTAAAGTCCTTTGTAGGACCGTGGCTTAAATCAAAAGCTTTAAGAAATCTATTGGAAAAGCTCTGATATTTGCATCAAACTATTCATTTTATTTGTTAAATTGAGTGATAGGAAAGGCTGAATAATTAATTTTTAAGCAAGTATATTTAGTATGTCTGGAAGTATAAAACTTTTGTTCTAACCAAATATTTATTCAATCAGTGAAACATGGCATTCATTTTAATGGATTTTAAGATAACAAGCTAGCACTACTACTGGGTTTTCAGCAAGGGACTCAGTTCTAGATTAAGATGCTTACATTTAGGTGTCACTGGTGCACCAGGTATTTAAAGTTATTGCTGTAATCACTGGAGATGCAGGGATCAATTTGGCTTTCTCAACAGGTGTCTAGCACCAGTGTTATTTGCTTGGCCTTCAGCTGCTACTCTAGAAGTTCAACTCTCCCACAGGTCTTTTATCACAACTGTCATCCTTTTGGAGATGTCTCAGCCATGAGCAACTCCAACACTCACAAGAGTCAAGCCTCTACTGAACACAGTTAAAGCTTCCTGGAGAGCAATTCAGCTTTTTTCAAGTGCTGTAGGGTTCAGTTCAGTGGCCTAAAAAGAAAGGCATGGTGCAATCTCAGATACCATAAATTATTATGCCTGGCCTCCAACTGCCTCTTCTGATGGGCACAGACTTCACACAGGGCTTGGACCCTCTTCCAGGCTTATGATGGTGGTTACTAAATCCTGGCACCTCAAATGGCACTAAACACAAATTCAGGGAAATGCATCGTTCCCTGGGCCTCGACGATTTACCCCAGGAGCCTAGATATTTCATATGCCTATAAACCATGTACATTTATTTATCTGTATTTTAATCCCACACTCAGTGAAAGATTCACATTAAGGTAACCAGATGCCAAATAAAATGCAGGAAGTTATCTTAATTCTACATGACAGATTAGTATCTTTATTAAATAGCTGTTTCACAGCTGACAGATGGAGAACTAATACTCACTTCAATTTGCTTGTTTGCAAATGCCATGCACAACAAAATCTATTAATATACAGACCAAGAAATAAATCTCTTTATTTGTTGAACTGGATGAAATACCTATGCTACAAGAGTTTGAATAATCACAAGAAAGCTCTTTCTTTGCAGGTTAATATACCCAAACACTCAGAAGCAATAAGTAGCCTGGAAGGAGAAATAGCCAGCATGGCTCTGTAAAGTCATACACTTGGCTGTGCTCATTATGACCTGGCTTGGGTAATCCAACGCAATCCATCTTAACAGCTCTCAAATTATAAACATTAAAGAACATTAAAGAAGTGATGCATCACTTATTTTGTTTAAAGATGTTTATGGGATCATTAGAGAAAGTTTGACCACATGTAAATCTGTGCTGAGGTGCAATAACTGCGCACTTGCTCCATGCAACAGCCCAAGCAGTCAAATAACCTTTTCCTAAAAGGCTGAAAAAATATTAGACATACTTTCCATATGCAACTAAAGCACTTTGAAATTGGACTTAGCCAAACAAACCCTCTGAAAACCTGGCATGAGAGGTTATAAGAGGATGCATCTTACTCTTTTTATAAGGTAGCAGAAGTTGTATCTTTCATTCTACCCCAAAGCATTTCTGTTGATGGCACTCTCCCTTCAACTCTTAAAAGCAAAGAAGTGAAATAGCAGCTAGAAAATTCCAGGCTTGATTTTTGGTCAGTATTTAATAACTTAGCAGCATCTTTACTATCTCTACTTATATGTCTTTACTGTCTGTCATAGGTGAGTGATCATAGATGAGAAGTCACGCCTGATTAATACTCGAAGTGCTTGCTCTTTTATTCCAAAGCTCTTCCCCAGCTGCTCTGGTTTTGCAGCATTTTGGTAGGTAGGAGGAGAAAAAAAATCTGCATTACTATTAAAGGTCATGAACTATAAAAAGAGACATATATATTGTCCTCTTACTCCAGGGAATATTACTTCAACTAAGAGTAATTCTGCATGCGCTTAAGAGAATTGACAGCAAGGCATCTTCCCTGCAAGGATAAAAACCTCAAAACTTATTAGTGCTACTTTTTCCCCTCCTGTAAAATTAAATGTCTTTTTACTGTATGTAGTTCAACCCAACTTTATAAAGCAATATAATAGTGGAATGACCAGTGTTACATATCAGTTTGAAACAATCCTTAAACAACTTTCAATTATATAGTTAAAATACTAATGAAGTGCAATTCCCTCTGGGATGTAAGGCCACATACAGATTGACAACTGCTACTTTAAACACTGCCGAAAAATAATACAGAGCAAATTTCAACCAAGGGCAAAGGGGCACACTGCTGCTGTAATAAAAAAAATGCCATAGGAGTTTCAGCAGTATATTCCCATCTAGTCTCAAGATTAGCTTCTCTGTCTAAAAAGTCAATTTATGCCCACAGAATTCCTGCCAGCATTTTTCCAGCAACACTATGAGCCGTGAGTGTACAACCATATGGCTCATTCTCTATTTGCTTTACATTCAGTCTAATAAGCAGAGGGAATTTAAATATGCAAGTTGTTTGAGCTGATGAACTGACAAAATAAGGACAATTACCTCTACATATATAAAGCTGACAAGAATTTGGTTTTACATGGTCACCTATGACATCTGCAGAAAGCAAAATGTTCCAGTCATAGAGGGGTTTAGTCTGTAGCACTGGAATCACAGAGTTTGGTCATGGGTAAATCATACAACCTTTAAATTTATAGTACACCTTTTCTTTTCAATGAACCTGAAATAATAATACACATTTACCTAATGTCAAAGATATTGTAAGAATCAACTAAAGCTAGTGGGCCTTTTAGCCATACGAAGCACTGTATGGAGTAAACAATTTAGCAAGTTTTGCAGAATGAAGATTTGCAATAACCTTGCTGAATTTAGAACATATCCTTTCACATAACAGATTTCTTTTAAATGGGTTGCCTATATCAAGCCAGAAAACATATTTCAACTGAAGAAAGTATTTTATAAGGTTTAATCATCTACCAGAAACTCTCACAAAATTTTCTATGGTATGCTTAAGCTGCTAGGGTAGCACTGATGGCATCATGTAACCTGTGAGTAGAACATTGAGGGGAAAGTAAATTATTTCATCGAAAGACGTTGATTACACTCAGATACTATGATGTCTTCTGTATTTAGTTTGCTTGCCTCTTTGGTTTTGACTGTATTTACTTTGGTTCTTGTTTGATGAGGAAAAATCCAAATATTTTATTAGAAAGTATTAAATGATTAGAGAACCCTTCTAACCAGTTAAGTAGTCATTTAGGCAGAATATTTTACTCAATTATAATCAATTAGTACAAACGCAGTCCTTAAAGCATACCAGTGAAAAGAAATGATCTTACCCTTTCATTCACTCTGCTACTCTTCTGAAATCATTTCATGCATCATCTCGTATTCTTATGTCCACATCACCAGATACAGCATGTGACCTTTTCCCTCAGCTCACTGATACAGGGAGTCTTACAGCTGCAAAATGAGGTCCACAACGCCTCAGTCTGCAGGAGCAGAGAGGTGCCTTCACAGAGCTGTGGAGTGCCCTTGAATCCCATGGCTCACACTGCAGGAGGTCAGCAGACCTCTGCAGGCATGGTTTCTCCACTCAAAACGCCATCACACTTTCTTTTTGCAATCTTTTTTTGCCTTTCAGCCTAACCTATGGCACTCAACTAGAGTTTTTAGTTTCTTTTAAAAGGTGTGGCTGAACACCACCTAAATTATCAAGGAATATGCACTGGCCTAGAGACTGTAGTGCAATTCTGCAAGCAGGACAAGGGTAAGGGAAGAAAGTGTCTCCTCCTTCAGCCTTCCCGGGCAAGACTGTTAAGTCAGAAGAGGCTATCATGAGAGACTGGCTGAAAGAATATTTGAAGTCAACATTTCCTTGTCTCCCTGCAGGAGGGCTGCTGCTGTTACAGCGCGTTCCTCGTTCAACTCTTACATTAAACTGCAGGAGTCTGACACAATTTCCATGTTGTTTCCCTACCTCAGACAACTTAGGAAAACAGGTAAACTGCATTCAAAAGTAACTGCAACCACAGAAACATCCTCCTGTCCCTTTCCACTTCCAAACATTTGCTGGTCACCTCTTCTCTGTGGGTTCTCTGAAGCAGAACTTTCCTTTTTGATCCCTCTGCCTAAGTACATATCACCACCTCCTCCCTCAGCATTGCTCAAGTGAAAGGCTGCTTCCTGAACTCCCACCAAAAGCTTCAGCTCTGCCAGTGACTTTGTCACTGCTCTGTTTGCCTGTAATCCCCATGAAAACAAGCATCTGCAGGACACTGTATCCCACCTGCTCACATCTCTGCAAAAGTGCAGCCTCATTATGTGTACTCTGAAATGGCAGCAAGACCCCTTGCTCATTGCAGGATCAATAACTGTCTCCTTAGATTATAAAACACTTAATTCCACTTCTCAACAACTTCTGACCTCCCCTCCCCGTCCTCTCCCTGCTATCACACATAGTCTCAAGACTTTGTTACCTTCTTTTACTTCTCCTCTGCAATGGCTTCACCACCGGGATTTCCCTTCTGAGGTCAAATCTCAGATGAGAGGTTTTGTTTTAACTTTCTCTCTTCATTTCTTTTGTCTTCTCTGTTTATCATCCTTAAGATTTAGGAAAAGTTCCCTGAAAAACATTCTGTAAAGAATCTTAGATTAAAAGTGTGATACATATAAAACTTCTCTTAAATTCTCTTTATTACTATTTGGGGGAAAAAAAATCTACCCACATGTAATTTGCTTATTTTTAATATGTAATAACTTCAGCAATTTAAACTTTAATCACTGTGGAAGTAATATTTTAACCACACTACCACACCCTGCAGTATTTAACAAGCACAGAGGAGTAATGAATATAGGGAAAGCCAGAGCAGCAGTTTGGTGTACATGTGAGACAGTTGACTCAAAAGCCTGGAGCAGCAGCTCTCTGAAAAATCATGCATGTCAGCATTTCTTGTACTAAACTGTACTCTTTTTTGCATTTGAAAAAAAAAATTAGCAGCTGTCATGAAATTTATTATATCCTTTTGGAAAAACATTATCCTCAAGATGCCAGTGAGCTCTAACTCTTAGAAGGGAAAAGCTATAAACCTTAAACTAAAAAGCTTTCACTAGAGATTTGTCTGTCAGATGATTTCTATGCACTGTTACCTGAGAACAATGTGAAAAGAACCATCCCCCTTCAGTTCTCTGTGATTTACCGTGCAGTCACTGCCCTGCTACTTTTGCTCTATCATCCCCTTCTGAAACAATAAATCAGTGCACAGCTAAAGGTGTCAAAAAGTTTCCTGCTCTCGCAGTATCCTGCAGCGTGGCACTGCAGAACGATGCCAGGAGGATCACACCAATCTGCTTCATGTTTCAGTGAGGTAACGTGGACCATTTGAATAATCTCCAGGTAATCTGCATTAAAACCATTTTACTGCAGTGTACTGCGGTATTAGGAAAGATTTCAATATTGCACCACGTGATGCAACACAACCTTACATCTGGCAGTTTCTAGGCAGTAAGGGAAAGCTTCGAATCCACGGCTGCAGTGTAGCAACTTTCCATTCTGCAAAGTAATATGACAGACTATTTTCACTCACTCTGTTGGTGTATAGCATGAAATTATACAAAATTCCTGGAAGAAATTATTATAGACCTAAACCCCATTTTTTTTTCTTTTTTCACTTGCACCCCACCCCCCCCCCACCTGGTATCATGAGCATCTTTCAATGATAACAGATTTCCTTAACCTTAGGGGTACAATAAAGGATTACAATGTTTTTAGCTCAGTGATAAATTAATTTTAATAACCTAGAGATTATTTTCCTGTTTTTATTTAAGGTACCACAGATAGATTTCCCTCTCTGTCTTTCCAGCTTGTGTATTTTTTAGTTTCACTTAAATTTACACATATGCTTTTCTGTATGTTCATGTCAGTCATATAAAGCAGTAACATTTCAATGTTTCTCCAACATTTACACATAGATTTTAATTATTTCTATGAAGTTTTGGAAATGCCCTTCAGATTTATGTGCTCACATCAAAGATGCATGAAAATCACATGAGTTTTGCCTTGAATGAACCTCTTCCCCCAGTAACGCAAGTAAATGCAATATCGCAAAATGGAACCCGGCTATATTTTCAGCAAATGATTTTGTGTGTGTGTGTGTTTAGCAGGGTGAGGGAGTTTAGAACTGCATTTTCAAACACCTCTGGAACAGTCTGAAAGTCTCGAGTATCACAGTAACAACTACAGAGGTGGCAACAGCGACATCGGTGAACTCTTGTCATCATCTGCATCAGCAGCCTGCACATGGCAGGATTTTGATGCTGCCTGCGCCGCCCCAGCTGCGGCCCGGCGCTGAGCGAAGGGCACGGCGCTGACATTGGCTGCAGCGCGTTGCAGTGTCCTGCAGTGCGAGGGTCCCTGCAGGTGCTGCTCCGCACAGCTCCGGCGCCTTTCGCGTCGGGCACGGCCGGGCAGCGCGCAGACTGCCCCGTCCCGCCCGCACCCGGCTGCCGACTAAATGCCGGCATCGGGGACACGGGGCAGCACCGCGGGGTCACCTTGTCAGGATGGATCTCATTGTCATTTCCCAGTCCCTTCCCCCGCCACAAAACCGGCCTCGACCGACGCCTCGGGTCCAGGGTACACCATAGACCCACGGACCTGCGCGGGCGCTCGCCGCTGCCGACACCCCGCGCCCCTCGGTCAAAGCCCCTCTTTTCCCACGGGGGGTGCCCCGGTACCTCGCAGCAGCCATTTTCCGCCTCCCTCTACAGCAGCTCCAGCGGTGATGTCACCGACCGAGTCCCCTCAGCGGCGGGATGCGCCGCTCCGCGTTCCTTCCTTCCTCCCTGCCGGCACCGGCGGCACCTTCGTCTTCGTCGTCTTCTTCTTCCTCCACCTCCACCTCCTCCTCCTCCTGCCGCCGCCGCCGCCGCGCCGCCCCGCCCAGCCGTGCCCGCGCCGGCTGCCATGCGGCGCCC
>VZTE01001450.1:123676-157050 GCA_013397775.1 Eulacestoma nigropectus
CGGCAGCCGTGCGGGCACGGAGGGGCAGCCCCACCGCAACCATCGCCGCGGAGGCGGCTGCTGAGTCACGGCCTGAATCTCATCCCGCTCCGCCTCCTTCTTCTCCTCCTCCTCCCCCGCTCCGCCGCCTCCCGCCCGGCTGCCGGCTCCAGCAGCGCGGTGCCGGCGGCGATGCCCGCCCCGCTGCCGGGGGGAGAGGCTGCCCGGCGCTGCCCGGCCCCCCGCCGCTCGCCGCAGACCCGCACACGCACAGGGGCAGCCGGGTGCCTGAGCCATGATTGCCGCGGCTTTCCTGGTCTTGCTGAGACCCTACAGCATCCAGTGCGCCCTCTTCTTGCTCCTGCTGCTGCTGGGGACCATTGCCACGATTTTATTCTTCTGCTGCTGGCACCGCAGGCTCCAGAAAGGGAGGCATCCCATCAAATCCGTCTTTTCAGGTCGCTCAAGGAGCCGAGGTAAGAGACGCTGCCGGTCCCCGAGGGAGGCGGGGGGTGTCCCCGGCCCATCCCCAGGTTTCTGTGCCGCTCTGGCACGGTTTAGCCGGGCAAAGGCTTTAAAGAAAATTCAAGCCGAGCCCAGGACTGCGGCAGCCTTGTCTCCACCCATCCCTTAGCGAAACCTCGGCCAGCGGGAGAGAGGTGAGAGGCTGGGAAACCCCCCAGCCCTCCCTGGTCTGTCAAAGCGCAGCAGAACTTTATGCTGAACTTCTTCCCGATGAATTAAATATAAATGCCGGGCGGAGCTGCCGGCTGTGCCCGGAGTGTGCGCCAAAGGGCGAGTGGCGGGGTAAACCCGCTAGCCGGGACGAAATGCGAAGTGCAGCTGGGAGCCTGTGTGTCTTTCTGCTTCCCTTCCAGATGCTGTCATGAGAACTCACCACTTTCGCTCTGAGGTAATTTATTTAGCACGCAATTTCAAGGTCAGAAGTTGTTCTCTTTACCCGAGTACATATTGTCGTAGTCTTTTGTTAATGAAATCCCATAGTGAACTTTTCATTTTGCATGAAAGACATAATGTCCTCTTTCATTTCTTGGTTTGGCTTTTTTTCTTCCCAACACAAAATGAGCTCTTCATCTGTGTTACCCTAACCGGCCTGCCGATTTGTGTCATTCCCAAAGGAATTGGTTACTTGGAGAAAAGCTGTGCATACTGTACGTGCCAGACCTCCCTCTGTCCAAAAGCAGCCCAGTTATTGACTACGCTGTAAATAGATGCAGAGCTGGTCGGGTTTGTGACTGCAGAGCCTCTGCTCGCTTGCTTTGCCCACAGCCCTCACCTGCGCCCTGTTCCTTGTCAGGGAAGTTGCCCGCTTGGCTTGGATGTTGCCGCGGGAGATCCCAGAAGGATCCACACTACAACCCTGCTTGGCAGGCACCTCAGTGTGTGACTTGTATTCAGAGGTCAGGGGAATCAAAACTCTTACATGCCAGTGCTGAAAGTATAACACAAACCCCAGTCACTTCCTAGGGATTCTGAATGAGGAGCATAATTGCTGGGAAAATAGGAAAAATAATATTTGTTTTAGTACCCACTTTGTTTCCATGCTGCCCTGTAGAGCTCCTGTCTAGATATTTCTCTTGCCTGGTTTCCTGCTATTGATTTAAGGCATATCTTCATGCCATTGCCTATTATTCTGAAAGCCTTGAGAGAGAGTTTTGCACTCGAATGATATTTTGTTTTAAGTTATTTGCATTTTTCCTTACCCTGCTGTGGGTGTGAAAATTATCCAATTATGACTAATGTTTTCAAAAGTGTGCATGGGATACATTTTTGCAGCATGGTTCATATTGGCAGTTAGTTTTAAATTCTTAACTATTTTGAAATTTGTACACACTATCACGAAAAGATGACATAGGGAGTGTCCTATCTTTAAACCATGAAAAGCCTGAGTTTGTTATTCAACAGTACTTCAGTAAAGTGAACAAACAAATGCGTCCCTCTGGAAATCAAAATATTTTTTCACTATTTAGTTTATCCAATATGAAATACTTGGTTTCCATGTAAAATTCACTCAGTCCTGAGCCTAGATGGAGATGAAGTTTAATGTTTTGGAATACGTGCCATCCTGCATGGTGATGCTTTAAAGGGAAGTTGGCAGAGTAATTTATTTTTATTGCTTCAGCATGTGGTTATTTGTTTATCATCCAGTCAGAAGTAGACAAATTTAAAATCGTTCCTAGAAGGAAAAATATTTCCTAGACCATTTAGTGAAACATGCTAAAGTAACTGTTATATTCTTCCATAATTTTCTGTATTTTGTTTACATGGAGTAGTACTGTAGCTAGTGGTCTAAACTGCCCTTTTAAATAAGTGGAACTGTTTTCCCCTTCATTTTCTAATGAGACTTTTGATAGAGGAACGATGACTCATCTGACATCACTAAATTTGCATTTTCCAATATTTTTTCAAGCAAGATGTTATTTTAATGAATCTAATAGAATTCATTAATGAAAAAACTACAGGCACACTTCCAATAAAAATATTGGAAACGTTATCTGAAGCAGAATTTGACATTCTCTATCTATATCATCACAAAACATTATGTACTTTCAACTGCAATACGCTGTTGATGAAAGAAAAGCATGATACATGAAAATACAGGCTTTGCATAATCCCCCCTCTCTCCCCACCAAATGGATGTAACAGCTCCAAGTTTCATAGCACAAGGTACATCTGCTAGCTTCCTCCATGCTTAGTTGTTTGTCAGGTGTAGTTATAAATAGTGTTTCTTAATTATAATAAGAGATAATGAAAAATAGGCTGATAGTAAATAGCAGTGGGTTGGCATTCATCTCCTGAGAGCTGGGTTCAAATCTGACTTCCATTACATGTGAACATGCAGGTGGTCTAGCAGCAGTGCACAGAGAATTATAATTGCCCTATCTACAGAGCGGTTGGCAATTCCTGCATGATTGACTGCCTGCCAGGAAAGCCTTATATTTGGAAAAATAGATGTGTGCAAATTTATGTGGAGATTCTTTGCCACAGCCACAGCTCTCATGGTGCACGTCTTCATTGTCTATATACAGTGAGACCTACTGAATCCTTTTCCTTTAATACTGAACCACACAATAAAAAATAAGACTGCGTACTATGAGAGGGTAAATACAAAATTTGAAAATGTATTTATGATCCTATTTAGTCCTCCTGTTTTGAATTTTATATGCCACTGGTGAATGGAGTCCACAAATAGTTCATTTCTGTGGGCCTTGATTTTTAATGTCTCTGCAAAACATGCCTCATTATTATACATCAAAAGTCTATGCAGATATTACTTATTATAGAATGAACTTTAACACTTGACCCCCTGCCTCAAAAGGAGGTAAATTTGCATGAATCATTATGAATTTAAAGTAGGTTAAAGTCTGTCTTTGTTAGAGGTGCTTCATAACAGAAAAAATTAACCAGGAAGATGTGAGAGTTTATTGAGATAATACAGTGATATCTCCACCTCCCCACTAACACTTACTTACTGCCATCTGAGTTTTGTCACGCCTAATTTTTAATATATATTTTTGTTACAGTCCTTAGGTTCATTATGACTATAACTGCTTTTAAGGTTCTTCCATCTCCCAGGTACTACAGAAATTCCATGAAGTCACAAAGGAATCACACCCAGAATGGTTAATGTTTCTAATCTCAGGAAGACCTAGATATGCCACTGCTTTAAAAAGAAAACAAGTAAATTTCCAACAGAAATATTCATTGCTACATGACACATCAGACTTTGATGTAGCTGTTAGCACTAGTCTTTCTTTATTTTGAGAATCAGTTGTAGAATAAAATGTCTGTGCTGAGCCAAAACCAGACTAAAATAACAGTATAACTCAGTGAGTTTTACCTAAGTAGGGACTATGGTACATTGTTGGGGCTTTTTATTATTATTATTAATAATAATATTATTATTATTATTAAAAATGTAAAGGCTATCAATAATTCACTGATGCCATTCTTCTTGTGCTCTCTGTAGAAGTTGTTTTTTCAAAGAAGTAGAGGAATTTTCTCGAGTACTTTGTGGGCTTGGGCTTGATACATTTCAGTGTTTATCATTTTACGCTTTAGAAAGATGTCTGAAAGTCTCCTGTACCTTTCAATTTAAAAACATTGCTTAATGTGTTTGTGTTGCCACTTCTTGTGATTCAAATTTCTTTCTGAATTAGTTTTCCTTATAGTTGAAGCCTCTGGAGTCATTGGATTATGTGAGATTTTTACCTTTCAATTAAAAGGGAAGTAAGCTTCTAGCCCTTAGGCTGGAAGGAATTAATCTGAATGGTATAATTCTTAATGTCTTTTGGTTTGGTGGTAAGAACTGTTGAAAAGGAAGGTTCTCATTCAGGATCTAGAAATGGTTGGGTTTTAGGAGATTGTGAAGGGATAATTGTGCTAATTGCTAAATTAACAGTTTTCATATTATTGTGGAAACATGACCAGTTTTATAAATCTTTTGCCTGAAATTTCCTCTGAGCTTTACAGTTTTCCTTTGTCTTACCTTTTATATTACAAATACTATGACTTCAGGAACTGAAGGTATCAGTGTCAGTGGGTAGTTGCATCAATTTGTATTTATTTAATTTTGACTCACATATTTTGGGCAAGTTTCCTATGAATGCTTCCACTGAGACTTACAGGTCTAAATCTATTAGGAAACAAATCAGCACAAGTTTTACAGTCCGCTGTAAATTCTGACTTCACATAACCCAGGTGGAACTAAACACACCAGTAAGACAAATAGGAGTTGACACTTTATGAAAAGACTTTCTGGGGAGGGCTGGCAGTGTGTATTAACCATGTCTGTAGCAAAGGAATAGCATTTGGTGGTTTGAGTTTTGCAGACCCACATTTTCATTTTAGTACACTGAACAGTTGCTACAAGGTTGTATATATTCAGTCTATTGTTGTGACAAGACTGGTAGTGAAATAGGTCATCCAAGACTGATGACTATTTTTAAGAGCAAATGGATTTTCTAAATCATCCCTTATGGATGCAAAAGTGTAGTACAAGAGTCTCCAGGAAATGTATATATTACTTTGTCAACACAGATTCACAGAAAATTGTTCATAAACTTATCCCTAAGCGTACCTTTGCCATAATCATGCCCTTTCTGAGGCTGATTGTGAAACAGTTGCCTAAAAATACAGTTCTAGTTATCTTACAAAACCAAAATGAATAGTCTTTGAAGAGTTGCACCATAATTCATCCTGAGCATTGCAGTTATTTATCAACTGCTCCAGATATGTACGGCTCCACTGAAAGAAGAAATCAGCAGACCCTCCAAGCTGAATTTCAGTCTTCTGTTTGATCAGAGAGAGAGCATTCAAGGAGCACCAGAAATGTGCAGGACTACCCAGAAAAATACATTCACTGAAATGGACGTTTCATTGTCTTTACGGAGCTGAATCAGCCTGAAAATATTTTACTTTTGTGTTTGACATGATTTTCCCCCAGGATGTTTAAACTGTTTTTCCATTAGCTGTCTAAGAGTTAAGAAACATTTATTTTCAAAGGAAAATAAATCAGAGAAAAAAATCAATTATTTTCTTAGATGTATGAGCGCTCTTACATACAGGAATGAATGGAGAACTATAAATACAGGTTACACTGTATAAGGACAAATGCTTCTGTCCATTTTTCATAACATATCCAATAATGTGGCCCAGACAGAGTATGCCACACTGAGCTGTCACATGGCAAACTAGGTATCACTGAGATTTGGTTTACTATATGTCATCTGTCCATCACTCTTTGTCAGCTTTAGTCACAGCAGTGCTGCCTTTGGATAGCCCACAAGAATCGGTCTGTGCTGAGGAACAGCCTGTTTGGCAATTGTATCACAAAATATATGGCAATTGTCTGGTCGCTGCAGCCTGTTTAGCTCGAGTGCCTGAGCTAAACTAACTCTAGAGGAGTTAGCTTGGGTACTTTTGCTCTGTACCACAACGTAGTGTACAAATGCCTGATACATTTTTATAGCCATCTGGTTGTCTGTATCTCTGCTCTGGCTTCTGATGGTCTGCAGAGCTTTGAAATGCTGAGAGGATCTCCTCTGAGCTCCATCAATCACCTGATAAAGTACTGAATTTGTGTCATGGTCCACATCAGTGGTCAGGCATGGTCTTGGGACCTGCACTATAAATGAACACATCCTCACGGTTCTCTAGCAGGACAGGGAAAACCACTGCGTAAAGATACACTACCTCATAAAAGTACTCACTCTAGTTTGCCATTAATACAGTTATGCCAACAAGCTCATGGCTATCAGGTAAGTATTTAGATATCCAAGTTTCTCAGTATCTACTGTTACGTAGTGTGTGTTTTAGATGAGCTGCAGTTCAGTTGTGCTGTGTGCCATTTAAGCGCACACTCCCAGTACACACAAGCAGAGCCCTGGTTTCAAGGGGATGCAGGGGGGGCACGGCTTGTGGCCGTCCGCCTGTTAACAGACGCATGGTACACATGTACAGAATGGGAACTTCTGTCTTTTGCCCTGCCTTTTGCTGCTGTCTTTTGCCCTAAACTAACCTCAGATTGAAACCATGAATTAAAATAGCTGAGGTCATACTTGCAGTGAGCACATGTATTACCACATCTCCTGTAGAAACTGTTCTTACACAGACAGAAAGGATCATGCAGGGCTCCATAGATCACACACTGCTCAGAAAAGCTTAATCATCTGCACTGACTTCTCAGTTACTGTAGTTAGATTATAAGGGTGACAGATCGGGATGCTCCCTCAGAAACAGCTCAGCTCTTTAGGCTGAGGGTATTAAATGTAAGAAAGCACCACATGAACAGGGTAGCATGACCCTTGGGGTTATGGCTGCTCCAGGGCTGTTATGTGCATTTTCCTTGGGCAGGGAAACCTCACTCACACTCTCTTCCATTCCCAGACTGTTTTAAGTACAGGCATCTTTGATGTGCTATGGAAGAATGTGCAGAGCACAGGGCGAAGTCACCTTGATGTTTTCATGTAGGATCTGATTCAGCTGAGCAGGCTTTTTGGGCCTGACCAATACCATCCAGAGCTGCAGCCTCTCACCCTGCTCCATGTGTTCTGCGGTCTGGAGAGTGGGCACGTGGGCTCCTCCAACCTCCCAGGGCAAGGACTCGGCTCTGTGTGACAGAGATGCTTTAGCATGTCAGGCTCACAGTGGAGACAGCTGATCTTGACCTAGTGTTAGCAAAGCTGCCTTGGTTTTGAGCTTATTCCTTGTGCTTCTGGTTCACCAGTGAGCCTGGGTACCTGTTATCTGGATAATTGTACCCAAAGTGTCAGCCCCTGCTGTGCTCCCTTGTGCCCTACTGCCTTGCATCAAGGAGAGTCAGAGCTTTGCTGTTCCTGACTCATCAGCGGGAGTGAAACATGAGTTGCAGCTGAAGTGTGAAAACACCATATCAGCTACAGAAACTAACTGCACTTGATCTTTGGGCAAACACGCGTTTCTTGCAAGTTGTGCCAATGTCCTTATATCCCCTGTCCACTCAGCTATTTAAATAAGGCACTCAGCTTCAGGACGTTAGGGTAGGTAGCAGAGCAGACTAGAAGTGAAACACAGATCCTACAGGCTAAATTGATGATTATCTAAATTGATAGCAAGAATTATACTGAAATATGACATAATCATGTCAGACTGAGGTATTGTATCTATCCTTCTTCCTTGTTCTAGAAAGAACGAAATGATAGAACTAAGTCGAGGCATCATTCTCTTCTGATCTGCTTCCACTACCTTCCTTCATGTGAAGGTAGGAGTTGGAAAGTGAATTTGTAAAAACAGCATTCCCTTATGCAGCCCAATAAGCTCACTGTAGGCATTTACAGCTTATAGTCTATAGAGCTTCTCAGCTGACCTAGTGTTGATGTCTGCTTCAGGATGTGCTGAATGGTTCTTCAAGCCTCATTGAATGTGTCGACTAAATTTTTTATTGGTGATAACAGGAAGCAAAGACTTGTTCAGGTATGTTGTTGGTATCTGAATCTAGTTATCTTAATAGATATCTGATTTCCAGCCTAGGTATCTTTTTTTAATATATTCCTGCTAAGTCTCTTATCAGTTATGCATCTATTTTATAATTGATAAAGTACAGACACATCTTCACGTGCTGTGGTGGGATAAATTTTCTTACCAGTTTGTGTTTCAAACAAGCACACTGGACAGAAGAGAGTAATTTCTTTGTATTAGATGTTTGGCAGCACTGGTATGGTTTAGCAATCTCTGTTATTTCTTATTCATCTCCTTACTGTATTTTTTAATATTTAAAGCTAATTCCTTCTGGCAGATCCTTGATGTATACTGGACACTGCCCAAGATGAGGAGGCATGATGAGATGGAAAATGGAGGAAGCAGGGATGGAAAGAGGACATGCTAGGGGAATGCACTAGTATATTTTAAATTAAACCTTCCCTTGCAGACCACTGATCAAGCAGTACACTGATTTTTTTTGTTCTTAAATAGTTGTTCTCTTCCTACTGTAGGCTTGCAGTGCCCTGAGGTAACAGGGAAGGAACTGGGACAAGCCATCGCAGAGCAGCCGTGGAGAGCTGCAAGGCTTCTTGTCAGAGAATGATAGGGCTGCGTGGAGAACAGGCCAGCTTCCATGGCTTATAGCTTTAGACAGGAAAGAGTATTTAAAGGGTATCTTGAGGCATGACTGGCTGTCCCATTTGATTATTTGCTTGCAGATCATCAGATTTTCCTAATGTTACAACTTACCTGTGCTCTGGTAGGAATCCTGACCGTATGACAGGAAAAACCGAATGTGTCATGCTAAACAGCAGTGTAATATAGCATGGGTTATTAGACACTGTATTCTAAATTCACACCTAAACCTACCTTCACATGAGAGCTTCTATGTATTTACTTGGGGGGCCTGCTTAGGAACTGGAAAGCAGATTATTGATGTTCTATTTTATGAACTTGGTTGTGAAAGTAATCTTGTTCAGGTTATGTAAAAAGCAATTGCTTTAAATGCCTTTGAACGTGTGGACTTATCTTGGAATGTTACACGTGCCAAATCACAGTCTTCAATATCTGAGAAATGGTTCCAGCACTGCTTAGAGTTTAGATTTTTAGAAGATAAGAATAATATCTCTTAAAATAAACATAAGGCATGCAAAGCAGCATCAGTGAAAGCTTGCTAATGAGGGAGTGGAATGAGAAAAGGAATGTAAAATCCTATATTTTATGTTTTAAATCCTGATTCAGATCTTTATAGGTGTAACCTTTTGTAAGATTAAAAAAATTAATCAAGAGAACCACACACAAAAAAAGTTGCAGTGTATTTTTTTAGTTCTGATAGAATCAAAATAGAATGAATGCAGTTGCATCCTCCTTGGGTGTTAGTGAACTAATACACTCAGTGAGTGTAAGTAATCTTCCTGTGATCGAAAATTTACGTGTTACATTACGTAGCAATCTTTACTATCAATATCTTGGAGAACATAACTTGAATCTTGGATTTTGGGTTGAACTTTCAGAACTGGCAGTTAAATAAAAGTGGTGGGGTTTTCTTTGGTTCTTTGTAAATTGATGATATTTGGGATGGAAATCTCTATGGAAGAGGAAGGAGGGTAATAATGCAGTCTTGGCCACTTTTTAATTTAAAATCGTTCTTACAATTCAGATGCATAGATGGATGCATATATATATATATATTTTTTTTTTTGTTAGATGTTCATCTGTGTAGCAGAAAGAATCTCAAATTTCTCTCTTTCAGTGTGCAGGGGAATTTGATACAATAAAGTTTTTTAATTAAACCTGCCATTTTAGTTGAAGTAGGTACTCCAACCATGGGCTTTAATTCTGTTTCAGCCTGTCTGTGAAACAGCTGAGAATGATGGCATCTTGGGAAGGGTTTGATGCTATGCACACTAATGTCTGCAGGCCCTAAGATGTTGTGGGTTGCATAGACATGAAAGTTTCCAAGCTTTAAACAGGTGGTAACTGACAATTTGAAGACTATTTCTTGAGGCCATTAGTTGACAATTGTAACAGATGACAATTCTCATGCACATCCAACCACTGTCAGAAACCTTAAAAGCAAGAACACAAATCTGGATATTCTATCTGAGCTTCTTTTGGCTTTGATATTCATTAGCACACCTTAATCTACAGGACTTACTCAAATATCTGCAAAAGCCTTTGCAAACACACTAGAGTTCTGCTGTCACTGAATTGTGGCCTAATGCTAGCTAGCACTTTCTCTGTGATTTACTGAAGTTCTGCCAGAAGGTACACTGGGCTACAGTCCAGTGCCCACTGAAGCTAATGCAGAGATTTTTGTTGACTTCAGCTTGACATCAGATAATGCACTTTTCCTTCCATTGATGTTAATGCTTACTGACTCTGAGAATCCATACTTGCTGGAAAAGTTGGGTTCCAAGATCAGAATTCCGACAACCAGTATATTCCACATAAAATACTTATACACTGGAGAAAATGAAAACTGAATATGGCTTCTTATCAAGCATAAAAATAGAGATAACGTATGATGAAGGCAGTAGGGCTAGTCAAAACTAGAATGGAGAGGAGAAGGATCTGGTGAATTAATACAATTGCACGTTGAAAGAATGGAGGAGTCAGAGATTTATATCACTAAAGCAATAATGCACACATGGGATAGCGCTGATGTATTCATATGGTGCTATTAAAGTATCAGACAAAGAATTAAAAATAAATACAGAAAAACTCAGACAATGAAAGAAAAAGGTTCCATACATGATTAAAAATGTTCTTATCTGTAAATTTAAATAAAAGCAAAAGTTAGACAAGTTTTTTAGGAAATTTCAAATTCCTGTTTTTTATGATGAATGAATTAGGAATGAGAATAAGCAAAAACATAACAAGGATAGCAGAGTATAACATATTTGGTTATCAAATACCAGAACACATTGAAGAAATGGGGCAAATAAATACATGATGTTGTTAAGAAATGCAAGGTTGAGTATATTACAGACAAAAGTCCTTAGCCACTTCCTTAATTTTTAGGTTTAAGGTCTTCAGAAAGGGCCTTTTAAATGACTTTTAACAGTTCAGTGAGGACTACTTTCAGATGTGTAGCCTCATTGGAAAGAAGATGGGATGGGAAATGTTTAAACAGAACAGAAAAATGTGTTCAACTGTTACATATATCAGTAATATGAATTTATAAGAGTACTGTGCTGAATTATGGGGATACATCAAGAGTGGTATCCATGAATAAGGAGATGTAAAACTCACACAGGAAAAAAAAGTGATGGAAGACACCTGAATCAATTCATGTAGAAGGAGAAAAATAAAAGGAAGCCGGATGATAAAATACATATGGAATGATGAATACCACATTGGAGGCAGACCAAAACCTAGTCACCATGGGTCTGATCCATCCTGTTTAATTTGGATACTCACAGTATGGATGTCTTTGAGTGAAGTGGTCAACCTGGGCTCTGGTTATGGCCAATGGAGAGAAATGGGTGCTGTGAGGGAATGGTTCATCTGGCCTACTGGCTTCGGGGGCTCAAAGGGCAACCCAGGGAGGGAATGTCTGCTGAACTTTGGTCAGAGGAAACCCACACATATTTCTATAGATGAGAAATGAGTCACTGAATCAGAGGTGTGAAGTTAAAACTTGACTGGATAAGATATTTTTTTACAGGACACCTTACTGTGAAAGTAGTTTTACACAGTGTGCTCTGGCATGCAGTGGCCAGGCTGGCAACATTCATCATCGATTTGGGTATAGACAGAATAGGTTCTTTCAATACATTCTAGAGAAAAAAACCAACCAAACAATCAACAAAAAAATCAAACCAAAAAACCCCCAACAGTCAGAGAAGACTTAAAAGGATGAATTTCAGCTAAAAGAGGCTGATCTCCCCAGCCTGCTTCCTCATACAGAAAAGCTCCTTTGAGACCAGGTCAACTAGCCTTTGGCTCTGCAACAGTCTCCAGAGACACCTCTCCATTCCTGTTTGCTGTAGAGTTTGATTAGGAAGATCATTCTTCCTGGATTCAAACAGACTCTGACTGGAAGGATGCACATGCATGCTTTTGCAGAGAAGATAATTCCAGGTTCAGTTTGCCTTGTGTCTTCCTCTGATATGTCTAAAACCGATTCTGGTGGTTATGTGAGTTGTTTCTTTAAGGAAGAATACTTTAGGGTAAATCTTTGTGCAGCTATTTTGGTGTTTGGAAGACAGGTTTTCTAAAAATACATGGTTGAAGTTTTGTTTGGTTTGCCTTGTTTCAGAATGTTACAGGCACAAAAATGAGTCAGGCAGTAGGTTCTGGGAATGAGCAACTCCCTCCCAGTGCAAAGAACAAAAAAAGGTTTTCATTGCCCGGTGACACAGCATTCACATGATACTGGAAACTACAAATTGCTTAACGGTATTACAACAACCTCGTTATAATATCCATGTGATTTTAAAATCTCCAGCTTTTCCTCAGTGATTTGGTCTCAGGTGGTGTACTGTGCTTCCCTGAGCATTTTGGAACACTTTCCTGCTCATCTGTGAGCACTGACTTAACATCTAAAATAGTGCCGTCTTTGCCAAACAAATATTTGTGTGATTTCCTTGTTTTTTATTTTGATTGCTGTAATAATATGATGTTTTTAATTCTGGGCTAAACTAAGGGATAAATGATACAGATGACACAAAAAGCTTCTGTTCATTTCACTGTTTAGAAGGAATCACCGGCCATCCTAATTTTGCACTGAGCATAGGAGTAGCAGCTACCATATGTCACATCACTTTTAACGCCCGCCTTCATTTTTGATTACCAAATTTCGAAATTTTCCAGATTTGCGTCTTTGCCCTGGCAAAGTCTCATTGCAGGAATGAGTAAGCATTTTGGGTTTTGGTCTGAGGACTCTGCCCTTGTAACTTTATCTTTGTAGATACGGAATTAATTTTCCACCCGAAATCATGATCCTCTGCCTTTATCACATTATAATCCTCCCCACAGCAACCATTTGTGATACTGCAGGCAGATTAAGACTTCAAGAGAAGAATAAGCTTCAGCAAACTGAAGCAGATGAGCTCTTAAAGAGATAAATATCCTGTTTTCGTGCTAGTAATAAACAGCAAAAGTGAAAAATACAAAAAGTATCAAGGCAAAGCATTGTCTATAAATGATTTTTCTGAAAATCACAGGTGACTTTTTCATATTGAAACATAATACGCAACCAGTAAACCTTGACATATTTTGAGGTGAAGCCACTCGTTGAGACAGACTCACATACTTAAATCCCTATTTGGCATGTGTTTCTAAGCACTTTTAGAGCTGCTTAGCTTCTATCAAATTCTTCTGTTACATAAACATACTTTCCCAAAGAGTTTTATCCAGCTAATGGGATGGGAGTGTGGCGAGGGAGCAGTGCAGAGTATATCCCAAGGCTTTGGCCAGTAGCCCTCGTGTAAATAAACCATAATGCATTTAACATTTAGAAAATCTATTCTGATTTCAGAACTTGGAATAGATATGCTGGGTGTTTTGGTCTCTTAAGGAATATTTGCACTTACTATGGAATAATCCCTGATGCACACTAGCAATATTTTCTAAAAGAAAATTTCCACGAGCATTAAGCTCTGCAATAGTAGGCTCCCTGAGCTGTATTTTTCCCTGTTATCCTGAATAGTCCCTAGCTGAATGATGGCTTCCACTGTACTGCTTGCTTTGGTTGATACGGACAGGGTCCTGCTCCCATTCAGATATGGGGTGTCAAGGTCTGTCCTCACCTATAGTCTGAATGATTCTACTGCTTCAGTAGAGTAGGAGGGATCATAAAAAAAGATGCAAGAAATTTTGGCTGTACCTTTGCATCATACGTATTTCACATCAGCCTCCCAGACCAACTAAGTAGATTTGGGCTCTATTTCTGTCCCTCCTCTCCAGTGTTTATGTGTAGAAGGTTGTTACCTGGAAGTTACTTCACCTTCACTTCAACCTTTTTACATCATCTGTTGCATGCAATGTGTATCTATAGCTATTACTAGCATGTGTATGTAAATGTGTATTTGTGTCTTTTGGCCATTTAAGGTATATTTACTTAATGGAGAACACCTTTAAATAATGAAGATAGCTGTTTCTGTGTCTGTCTGAGTGTCCAGAACAGACTGTTGCCGTCTTCTCTTGCAGTATCATGAACATTAGAGGAGGAAATCCAAATTTCACAGAGCTGTACTTTTGATTGTTTCAATTTACCAACATAACAGCATTTTAGCATAGCTTTCTGTGCTGATTTCCTAATTAAAACAACAACAAAAAAGGCAAAACAAATCACAAAACCCAAAAGCTAATGGAAGGGGGGAGAAAAAAGAACAGCAGATTTATATGGAAATGTACTGCTCCCACTAGTTTTCTGCTGGCAGAAATTCAGGATATTTAGATTCACAGCAAGATTTTGGCAGTTTTATCTAAAATCTAACCTTGCAGAAGTTTGATTCTAAAATGCTGTCTTTTTTGCATAAGGGTTTCAGCAGAGGTATTCTACTAGAAGAAAAAAGAAAGTAGAAAATTAGGAATTGTTGCATCTATCCTTGGTTTTGAAAAGAAATACAGTCCTTAAACTGCAGACTGTCACTAAGGACATAGATTTGGCTCACTTGTTCTGAAAGCTGATGTGACTAAGTGAATGAATATCTACAACCTGGCCAAGTTTAATATCAACCAACATTGTATTCAGTACAAATGGCCCTTGTCAGACTTGTGCATGCTCATGAGGGGACTCAGTGAAATAAGAGAATGCTCATTGTAAATGCTCTGCAGGTAGCAATAAAGGGATAGCATTATACATGTTGCCATCAAAGGAATGAAATTCTGTAAGGCCATGAGCCATTCTGGATGGTGCTCAGAGGTTTTCCTAGAAAGCCTCTAAAAAGCATTTCTGAAGGGCAGCTTTTCCTGCGTTTATTGATTTGGCCAAATATACCCGTATTTGTGAGATGATATAATTGTTGCCACCTACCAATTTTTCTTCACTTTCGTTCTCAGGAAAAAAAGTCCACGTTTTCAACCCATGCTCCCTAAAACCATTTCTCATGAGGCCAAGAATTAACCTGGAAAATTTTAATTATAAATTTTAAATTAGAACTTTTTAGTTATAAATAACTAAAAGTGTGAGCTTATAAAGAAAAGCAACAGGAGTTAGTGCTACTGGCTGTGTCTATAATACATATAATTGAGCAATATAAATCAAATGTGATATTAACAGCACTTGGCAACATCTCTTTATTGTTACATGCAGTATGTATGGGCATTATATTAATTTAAGGTGAGCATGCCTGTACCTTGAGTCGTTAGGATCCTGTGTGATTTTGCTGTTGTTACACAGCTCCATTCTGGGTGATGCCAAACACGATGATGGCTTTTTCTGTTACAGGGCTTTAGATCAAGTCCTCGCCATGCCAGAAGACGTGTAACACCTCGCCTGGAGGAAACACAGCCTATAGTGGAAGCTCACCATCTAAGTGAGCAGGAAACTTCTGTAAGAAAAAGAAAAATCAAGAAAAGCAGCCGAGTCCAACCAGACTTTTACCATTCTGTTCAAGTTACCCCAACTCGAAAACCTGTAAGTATTCTACTTTTACGGATAAATAGCACTCAAAGTATATTATAGAGGCGTGTAATACAATTATAATTTTTGGGCTATTTATATTCTATTCCTTGATTTAAAAACCTTTTCAGTTCTCATATTCAGCAGCAAACCCAGATAAAAGTTTGTAAGACTGTATTTAATGTTGATGCATAACTCTAAAAAATAATCCTGTTCTGAAAAAGGGGTTTTTGAATTTTGATTTTTTAATTTAATATTTAGACTATAGACTATAATCAAATTAGATACTTAATGTGATAGTTTTATAGTGACATTACTTAACAGATTTTTATAACAAATGTGCATTTTATTGGAATTCCTTACTCAGGTTTATCAGAGATGCTATGTACTGAAGCAAGTATCATTATTAGATCCAATTTTGAGGTCTCTTCTAGTTTATACAGTATTTACAATCTTTCTGCTCAACAAAACTTAGACCAAATTTCATAATTCTTTGCTCCTCAGCTTGATTTACACACAGCTCTTTTAATACTGATAACCTACTTTTAGTATGGCAATATGACAGTTTGTTGAAACATACAATTCTTAATGTAAATTTGCATGAAGACCTATTCTGTCCTGCAGGCATAATGCATTTCTCTTTTTAATGAGAGCTCGTTGCTTTGATACATTTTCTGACTAACTTTTCTGTGCCAAAGTTAAGGGGCTTGAACAACTTCTATAAAGTCAATACTATTAAAAAGGTAACTATTGAGCGTACCCTAAAAAATATTATCTCGAAGTTGCTAGAACCTAACTGAACCTTCCTAGATTGCTGTTAACTGAGCACCAAGAATTTTCAGTGAGCTCTGAAGATGGTTTGAGGAAGCATTCCTTAGTGGCATTACATTGCCTGAGAGAGCAAGAAACTTGTGCAAAGAAAGCCATAGCTGCCAACAACTGCCAGAATATTTGCCTGTTATTTGAATTTGTTTATCTGCTTTCACTTCACTAGTCCCCATTTTCCTCTGTTCTCTCATGCTTCTATTCATGATTTATTTTACACTGCTCATGTTTCTGTGGTTTAATTTTATCTGATGGATCTTTCTTCTACTCTTCTTAAAGGATCTGCTGTCACTTTCTTCTCAACCATCTCCCTTTCACTTCCAACCTATCTTGCTTTCTAGACTACTTTGTCTAGCTCTGTTACTCTTAATAGGTCTCCAGCCTCCCACCAGGCTCCGTCTGTTCATCATTTACTTCTGGTTCTTTCTCTGCTTCGTTGTCCTTCCTTCACCTCTTCCATCATCAACCCTTATTTTCCATACCACTCCTCCTGGTTTTTTTTATTCTCTTTTTTGTTTGATTGTTCATACTTTTTTCCGTGGTAAGCCTATGCCAAGGGTAAGCCTGCCTGTCACTGCTGAGGCTGTAACCAATTGCCTCTGATTACCAACACTGGAAAAAGAGCATCAGTGCCGCTGAATTAAAGAGCTAAAACTGTAGAAATGGTGTAAGCACCAAAACAAGTGTTGAAGAATGGATTAGTTAAGCTAAGAAAGCCCTGCTTTTTCCCAAAGTCAGTAACATGTCAGGGACTTTAGGACCAGCAAAATAAAAAAAAACATATAAGAATAGAAGATGTGCAGTGTAACTATAGAACGTCAGTTTCGTATCATTTCATGTGTCTATTGTGTCTGCTAAACTCTGCCACTGAAACAATAATAAATCCCAGATTTAGAGAAAACGTCTCTCAGTGCTGTCACCATTATGTCACTTCCCTGAAATTGCTTTTGCAGCATATCTTTTATAGTTGTATAGTTCTTCTGATAGCCTTTCCTTCTACAGCCTTGATGAACTCACATTTCTACAAAAAAAAAAAGAAGAAATTATCTTTTTTAGACTACAATCCAGAAAACATAAGTCATCAATTTAATTTCTCATGGACATTGTAAGTTATTCTGAGTGTATTATTAATGCCATGGTGACAGGATGATTAAGGTTTATGCCATTGCCATGACAAATCACTGCAGTGTTGTGAAGTTCCAGGCAGTCATTAGGACGTCCATCCTGCAGTTTATCATATCTTTGTCCCACTTAGTCTCAATGTCTTGAAGTTGAGAGACTTTTGACCTTCGTCTTTGTACAGTTTTGCATGATTCAGTGCCAGAAATGCTCTTGGTAATCTGCATAATTTCTTTCCCCTTTTCCCCCGTTATTCCTAGCTCTGCCCACTTGAACCACTCTAAATAAATCATCTGTTGTCTTGATGTTTACATTATGGCCATATTCTGCTTAGTCATCACTTGAAAAAAGTGATGTATGATATCTGCTAACCAGAAGACATAATTTCTCCTCATAAAACAGTTCTCCTTTTTGTTTTTTCCCTACTCATGTCTTTTTGTCCCTATTTTCTGACAAGAATGGTATCTCCAAAGTAACTATAAAAGAACCTTATGGAAAGCATTTTCTTTGCTCCAGGAAATTTTAAGTCCTGAAATATGTTAGCCTGTGTTGTTGTCATATTAAGATATACGCATAAAGACTTTTGAGATATTTCATTTAAAGCTTTGGTGGATATTTTGATGCTAGGCTTTCTTATGCTTGCTAATTTAGACTATTTTGTATTTCTTTGGTTTTGTTGTGTCTAAACCTTGTTTTGCAGTTTCCTAGCTGCTTCTATAATTATCTGAATTTGCTTGTATTATTTCTTACTTCCTGCATAGCAATCTGAGATCTTTCCAGTATTGTTCCTGATCTTGTCAGAACTAAATTAGTTGTAATTGTTTGGATGGGAGTAATCCTGCTGAAGACAATAATTGTTCCACTTGAATATGTACATGAGGAGATGTGTGCAGAAATAGAATATTAGTTTTCTCTGAAATTTTAATTGTTTTCTTACACCTTCCAGGTCATTAATGGGGACATTAGGTGTATTTTGTGCTAGTAATGATCCTTGCCAAACAAAGTTTATAAGGCATTTTCACTTTTATTCATCTTACTCTAGTGCAACATGCACATAGTGCAGTGGCTTACCCGTTATATCTCATGCCCTGTAGGTCACCCTCTCATTGGTGGCTGTATTATTTGTGCTGACATTCTCTATAGGTGACAGTTTTACGTCAGCTTTGTATGGAGGAGGGTACAGATACCTATTACTGATGTGTACTTTGAATATTTGAACACAATGGAGAACTCTTGAGGACAAACAGAAAAGTGCTTTTTAGTGTGATTGCATGCAGGTCAGGGGAATGTTACCTATCACTCCTTTCACAAAATGGATACCTGGTTTTGTGTAGGTAGTTACATTTTCTGAAGGTGTGGAAGGATGTACAAAAGTCTCTTGTTGTGAGCTTGCTGCTGTCTAGCAATACTTCTCCAGGGCAGATTTTAGACTGAGGGTTCTATTACAAGAGTTTTGCAAATATTATCTATATGTTAAATAGTGGTCTGCTCTGAAGCGAAGTATAAAACGCTGAAAATTATTAATAGGTGGCCTTGAGTTTGTGTAAACATATGTGGCTCCTGAGCTGTGGGGTCAGTTAGATGTACAGTTCTGCCAAACAATGTTTGTCTGTCTATGAACGTAATTGAAAAGAGATGCTGTCAGAGCAGAGTCTTTTATCATCTCTATTGTTAAATAATTTGAAGGGCTCCTAAACTGACCCGCTCAAGCAGCCACCAAGGATTATTTACGATCATGAGATGTGGTACCAAAATTTGCGCTTTTGTTTGTCGTGATCGCTCTAAGACGTGTGGTAGATGAGACTACAGAGATTGGGTCATAAATAAACCTGTTTTCTTCACTTTCAGATGTGAAAGCCCTCTTTCTACTCAAAAGCCTTGTGCTTTACACATCCAAAGATGGTCTATTTTGCCCTAGAACTGTAGCAACAGCATATATATAGTGATTATCTACTGAATAGTGTTACAAAAAAAAGTATCTCTGAAGTAACCTACAAAGAATAAACTGATGACAAATAATGATCTCAGAAGCACTGCTGATTGTAGGTATCCCTCAGAGTCTCCTAATTTACCTGTTTCTAATTATTTAAAGACTGGCCTTTGCTGAAGCAATTTAGCTCCTTAGGGGTGGGTGTAGCAATACTACAAGTCACTACAAGGAAACCAGAAAGCGGTCAGATGTCTGGGAAGTCACATGTGAAAAAAACCTGATGTGAGCAGCTTCATTTGGCTCCACTGAGACTAATCCTATGGCTGAAGTGAAACTTGCACTGTAAAGACCCTGATGGAGAAACCATGAAAACAAAGTTTGATCAGTTTTTAATGTATGTAAAGCCATAAGCTGTCCCATTCATTGTCTTTTCAGCTATCCTGGTTTTTGCTTTTATGTGTTTAAGCCTTAAAACTTATGGGAAAACCAGTATTAGAATTCCGTCTGAAAAACCCTTAGGAGTTTTTTTAAACATCTGATCCCAAATTAATTATAGAAGTCTCAGTATTTGTTGTCACCTTACTTGAGAATAATTTTTTTATATGGATAAAGCTGTTCTACAGCGCTCTTTAGGAGTTTTTAATATATCTCATTAAATAATATCCATTTCAATAATTTCCATTTATTCTTACTCTGATGTTATGTACTAATTTTCCAATACCATGATGTCCTTTACATGCTATTTGAATGACCTAAAACATAGAAGATGCAAAAATTACCCATCACCCTGCACAAGAATTGGGTAATTCCAACTATTAGCTATTTAATCTATAGATTGCATTCATATCTTCTTTCTTTTGGAGAAATCTGCTCATGCTGGATTGTGTCTCCTGTGACTTGCATTTAGAAGCAAACTTGGCAAAACATTATCATACCATCTTTCACTTTCAGCATTTTTATTAACATTATATTAATGTTCTCAAACGTATGACAAAGCTGTGAGCTGTCAGGTTCTGCGTACATGTGTGCACACACACACATGCACGGGTCCTCTCTCAGGACAATCTGAGCACAGCCATAATGAAGAAACACAGGGAACATGTGAATGCTTCTAAAAAGGGAAACAAGAATTGCATTTTTTTCATTTTTAAGACTGCTGTGGTTTAACCTGGCAGGCAGCTAAACACAACAGCACACCACAGAGCTGTTTGCTCACTCCCCCCAGTAGCATGGGGGAGAGAATGAGAAAAAGGTAAAACTTGTGGGTCAAGAGAGAGTTTAACCAGACAGAAAAGGAAGGGAAAATAATAATAATAATTGTAAAACAATATACAAAACAAGTGATGCCCAATGCAGTTGCACATCGCCCGCTGACTGATCCCTAGCCAGTCCCTGAACAGGAGGCTGCCACCCCCAGCCAGCTCCCCCCAGTTTGGTTGCTCAGCATGATGCCATGTAGTATGGAACATCCCCTTGATCAATTGGGGTCAGCTGTCCCAGCTGTGTCACCTCCCAGCTTCTTGTGCTGGCAGAGCAGCATGAGAAAGAGTCATTGATGTAGTGTCAGCCCTGCTCAGCAACGATTAAATCATCAGTGTATTATCAACATTATTCTTACCCTAAATCCAAAACACGGCACTGTACCAGCTTCTAGGAATCAAAATAACTCTACCACAGCTGAAACCGGGACAAAGACTTAAAAGATATTGATGGGGATTTTGAGAAGCTCCTGACAGTTTATTAGGTGATGGTTTCATAAAGTTTTTAACAAGATTTAAGCATCTGGTGGTCTTAAACTTTTTAAAAAATACCTCAAGGAACCTATTTTAGGTGCTAGGATCTTTGCAAATATGACTATTAATGCTAAATGTTTGAAATTAAGAGAAAGCTTTCAGTGGCCATTAGGTTGACTTTCAAGTTAGTTCTTTTTCCAGGCATACGCATCCCTACCAAGAGACTGTTTACATCTCTTTTTTAGACTGCTGTGTTTTATTGATTGTCTGATAGCAAGTAATTCCCCACTGATAAATTCTTCATAAACAGTTTTGCCCAAAGAGTTCATTTTCCCACTGTTCTTCCAGCTTCTGTGACCTCCTCTCTTGCTGCTGCTCCCGATTTCCTCTTGGCTGCTTTTCCCTCTCCACCCTGCAGCTCATCCATTGCGTTATAGCAATTGCCCGTTTCTTCCTCTCCTTTTGCCCGGCTCCCAGTCAGTTTAGATTTTTGAAGGGATTTCTTAAAGGTGTATTGCCATGAGTTTCACTAGGCCAGGGAGGTGATTGCATTACTTTTTTAAAACTACTTTTCCCTAAAACTCAACGGTGATATGCTAAGAATTAGATCTGGGATTTAAAATGATTGTTGTCTTTCGAGTGATTTTTTTGTATAGGTGAGTTACTACAGCTATCAAGCATAGTACAAAAGAAAGAAGTAAATTGCGATGGTGTTAATAATTGATGACACATGTATGGAAAAAGACATAGAAATAAGCATAGCAGTAACAGTACAAATCTGTATTTAGAGCACCTTAACTGACTTCAGTTAAGTTAACTGCTAGCTCTTATTTGGAGTGTTAAGGTCATTTGAATTGATTGCCCCCTGTGGTGGCAGATCATGCTTGTTTTGAGTGTATTTACTTAGATTTAAAGTTACGTGGTTGAAAATTGCATCAAATCTATGTTATTTTTCTGTACACCATTGCAAATCATCCTGTACCTGTGGGCAAAGCCCTCTAATATAGCAGGATTTGTCTTGACAGATGAGCTGATTCCACACCATTTTTATTTTGTCTGAGTCAATTTTCATTCCCAGGGCAAATGCTTATTTAGTGAAAATAGGATGAGAGTTTAAACCAGTCTCTCTTCAATCTAAATTGTTCAAAGAGGGTCAAAGTGCACCCTTGGTCCTTGGAGCTGAAGCTAACTTGCTACTAAATTAGAAGTGAATGAGAGAAAATATTCTTCAACTGTTGTTTCAAAGAAATAGAGTTGTAAAACT
The DNA here is from genome assembly GCA_013397775.1 of Eulacestoma nigropectus. Lineage (NCBI taxonomy): Eukaryota > Metazoa > Chordata > Aves > Passeriformes > Eulacestoma > Eulacestoma nigropectus. Next base: position 146,080 of record VZTE01001450.1, read on the forward strand.
CTGGCTTGAAAAATGTCTAATAATTTTTTTGCCACTGTCATTTTGCCATGATTTCTATTAACTGGGATTTTGTGTTCATTGATAAAATTTTACTACATGCATGCAGCATAGCCTCACTGAGAAATTAAATCTTTAGCTGTTCAGAATTTTTCTTTTTTAAATCTGTGTCCTTCTGTGAGAGCTAGTAATAGAAATCTAAGCTGCTAAAATGTGCTAGCAGTCTTAACTGTAAGAAGAAATGTTTTATGTATGTGATTATAAATGGTAAATTCTGTACAGTAGCTGAAAGCAGGTTTAAAACAATTTAATCAGCTCTGATCTTGTTGCTAGTGTTGTTTGCACAACTTAAAATGACCAGTAATTGTCTCACAGATGCATAGTAATTATAGTCTAAATGCAGATGTTTCCTTTTCCTTCACTGCCACAGGAGTCACTCTTCAGAGCTGTATTGTGTAACATCCTACTGTGGCACATAAAAGTACATCTTTATATAGCAGGGACTCCCTTATCCGTTTGTATTTATATATAACACTACACATGGGTATGATGTTAAAAGAATAGTTTGGCAGAGGCAAGTATTCAGATATTATGAAGCACTGGAATTAAGGTTACACGTGCAGTTTTAATTCAGTGGATTATGCATCTGCGTTGTCATACAGGCTTTAATTGTATGATGGTGTACTGGTTTTTCACAGGATGTACTCTGCATTCATCATAGGGTGGAAGTGCTCTTAGGATGACTCTTATGTGTAGGAGTTCTGCTGCAGAAGTTGTAAAGTGTATAAATGAATAAAACAAGAGATTGCAGGAAGACAGAGGATCTCTTATTTCTTTAAAAAGAGTGAGTGCTGCCTTAGAGATTGAAGGGTGGGCACAGGGTCACTGTAAATGAGCTGAACAACTGGTTTAAAATATTTTTTTATCTTCCATTTTCTAAGTGCCTGAATCAAAGCATGTTTATAGAGGTTCTCAAGCTGCCATTTACCACTGAACTCTGTGTGTGCTATAGTCTGAGTATTATTGATACATAATTTTAATAGCTCTTAAAAGTCAGATCCCTGGCATCTCAATTTGACCTAGGTAAAAAAATGACCTCCTGCTTTAGTTTGCATCCTGTGTAATGGGAGTGAAGCAGTCAGATACTACTGTAGTGATGAGCACCACAAAATAATCTTATTAAATAATAGTTACTTCTTCACACCAGTATTTGAATAGCATGAAGTAAGTTAAGTTCTAGGGCTGCCCATTCAACTGAGGATAAAAAAAAAATACTGAATAACTATTTATGGAGTGAAGATCACCCATCATTTGCACTAAATAAGAGCAAGACTTTTATTACGCCTGTTACTGAGGATGTAATAGTATACCATCACATCATTATGACTGTATCATAATATACAAATAAACAGGCTGAACCAAGGCTGCATGGTGAACCTTAAGTCTGGGATTCGGTAACATTTTAGTACTTAACTTTTCAGCCTTAAGAAGAGTATTTTAACAGGAACTTTGTGTTTAATTTCCTACTATTGTTAAAAACACACTGGAAAAGCTCTGCTGTGCAGCTCATTGGCAGGTTTTGACACTTCAACTACAGTATGGAAAATTCTGTTAGATTTCAGGGAGAAACTGATGGTATTTGTATTCCTCATATGAATCAGCAACACAAGGGAAGAGGTATTTTTTTTTCTAGAGGAACTCTCAGATATTTGCTCATGGCTGGAGTTGGGGTGAAATTTCCCTTTCCTTCCAGGCTCATTAGGGGAATTAGCTTTCCTGTGCTCATTCTCCCCGAGTGTGGCTCTTTCTGCCATTTCTCCTCCAGCCTGCTCCTGACGTGCCTCTGCCCCACTGCTAACTCCTTCCTCACTGTCCAGTCCTCACTCTTCTGCTGACCTTGGCCCTTCTGCTCTTGCTTTGTCAGTTCTTGTTTCATTCCGTCATGTCACAGCCCCTCCCAGGTCTACTTGGTCAGTCCTCTCATTGTTCTGAGGCACTTGTTCAAGCAGTCTCTTTGATTTCTGTGCCTCCCTGTGGCCTCTGGTTGAATACTCCATTCTTTGGCTCTTGTCTGTCTTCTCTGAAACCTTCTCACACACGGTTCATACCATCCTTGTTCATCAAAATACCTCATTCAAAGCCTCTTGCTGAGGCAGTACCAGTTTCATGACAGTGTGTCAGACCCTTAGCTCTCCCCTAGTCTGCTTCCTCCAGTGCTGGTGGTTACTAATCCCAACAGTTACCTTGCAGGTCCATTTCTCCTGTAGTCTTTATCCACAGAGTCTGCTCTGCATCCCTTAAATGCTTTTCAGTGGCGGCTCCCAGACTCTGACAGTCTCTGTATTTGTCCCTCAGGCTGTCAGTCCCAGTGTATTTCTCCAGCCCTTTCCTCCAGCATGCCGGTTCCGGTGTTTGTGCTCTCTACATTCACGTCATACAGCTTCTTCCTCTTGCTGGCTGAGCACGGCTGAGCGAGTCACGGAGAGCAGAAAAGAAACAGGCTCCTGCCTCTCAGGTCTGGTGCCCGCCTTCCCCTGCTCTCCATGCCTCCTGTCCGCACTGCCATCAACCTGAAACCATGGCAAGCAACGATTAAATGCAAAGATTAGTTTTTCCTTTGGATGTCCAAGCTGGAAGGATCCTGGTCAGCTCCTTGGTGGGGATGGTAGGTGTCCCAAGGGTGGAGGTAAGAGCTGTGAGGGTGAAATTTGCTTGGTCATTCTGTGATGGTGGGGTATTAGTCCGGAAGATCTAAAACTCCTGAGAGAATCTTTGTTTAGGGGGTGTCAGTCTGAAGGGATTTTAGATTATACATTGAAGACATTTTAATTGAGAAATTTGAACATAGCCTTGTTAAAAAAATAAACCTGGTAAAATAACATCAGTAGTTACCTGAACACTAGGAATAGTTAAATCAAACTATTTACTGTAGGTGAGGAGAGATTAAAAGAAGTTGACTTACTCAGCAAAACCAAAAAAAAAGGTGAGAGGAGATAGAATGCAGGCTATGAATACATTGGGGAAGCAAAAGAGGTTATTTAAGGAAATGAACATTGTTGTTGCAAAAATACCCAAAAGACCAGGAATAAGGTTGAGGTGGTGACTAGAAGATCACTTGTAATCAAAACAGCAGGAGGTTCTGCAGCAGTGTTCCTATCAGAGTAGTGAGATCAAACCCAAACTTTAAAGGCTTTTCTTTTACTCCCTGATGCCAGAGATAGCAGATGATATTTGTATCTCAAAGACTTATCACTCTGACAAATGTAGACAGATTTTTAACAAAGATGGCAAAAGACTTATGCCTAGCTTAAAGCATATTCATATTTGAAGTATCCATCCCAAAGCCTCCAGTCTTCTCAAAAAAGATCACTGGGATATGTTTTACTGTTTACAAATAACTACTGGATGTTTTCATAATCTTCCTCTCAGGCTTCTCAATCAGCCTTTGACTAAAAATTTTCAAGAAAAATAAACCTTGGGAAGGGAATATTTTCAAGCAAACTTAAGATAAGGGAACTCAAAATGGATTTTATAAGAGAAATTCTCATAGTTTAATTATTAATAGTAGTGTGTGTAATTATAAGAGTATGTATTTTCAAATAGTTAAATGTTGATTGTCTTCAAATTTAGTTCTAAAACATGGAATTGAAACAGTTTGCAAACTTGTTTATTTCTATAAGAAGAGAAACTTATAAGTCAGGGGTGTTCACTCTTATTACTAAAAACAGAATATCAGTACTACTGTTTTAGATTTTCTTAATGTCATTAAAAAAAATTATTTTATGTCCTCTTTTTATTTTTTCTTGAAAACAATCTATGCCCATCAGAGGTTCAAAAGCTACTTAGAACTTTAATTTGCTCTTTGCTTTCCAGAGTGTTTCCATACCCTGATATACCTTTTATAGCAAGAGGAATTTAGTTTGCTATTAAAACATACATTTATAATATAATACAGTCTACAATGAAAAGTTTAGGAGGCTCAGAAAAGGATTTGAAGCTAGATGATTTCTTATTCCACACTCTTCCTCTGTTACTTCGTTGGCCTTGTACGTGTAGTAGGCAGATAAAACTGTGTGCCTTCCTCAAATCTTAGTTATTTTGTCATGTTATGCTTTTTTGTCCAGGCATGATCTGGGTCTGCCATATCTGAATGAATAACTTCAATTAAAAATTAACACAAAATTAATTTTTACGTAATGGGAAGTTCTCTTGCAACAGTTATATTCAACAGTCATATAAGGTATATATATTTCTTATATAGAAATAATTCACAATTTTGAGAACATGAAATCCCGACATTTTAGGTATTAATATAGGAAGCATTAATTTTGAAACAAGATAACAGTAATTATAACAGAAGAGCACTTATATTTTCCTGATGGTTTTGGCATAAAACTTAACTAAAATACCTATTCCCCACACTGTAGCTTCTGAGATCCTCAGAGCTCAAAATATTATTTCCCCATCTGCAAAACCTTCAGTATCTTTCTGTTGGCTTCTATAATGTAGGTAAGCTATTTCAAGATTAAGTCCTGCAATTCATATTGAAAAACTAAGCAGAGGAAATAGATGAGGAATAAAGGAATGGATTTAATGCGTAACATATCATGGCTGTCATGTTGATGATATTATTAGTTTTTAAGTGACATTCAGAAAGAATCCACATTTTTGTTAGCAGTTTTACTAAGAAGCTTTTCAAAAGAACTAATGGCTTTAGCACAGTTATTAAACTGAATATTATTTGGCCCCACTTTCATGCAGGTCTTGGTTACTCTGCAGGAAGTATGCCTTGCTTTTCAACATACTCATTTGAAAAAGAAAAAATAACAAGCAGGTTTTCCTTGCACAGCAACATACTTGTTTTTCTCTCATGATGGCTGTCTTCCTTGGTGGATGTTGCTGAGATCTGTGAAGATTACTTTGACAGTATCTGGTCCCTCAGCTCAATCTCACAGGTAACAGGGAGTTATAAATGTGGAGCATCTACCAACTTGCTGCTCCTGAAAGCGGAAACTCTACTTGTTGTAGTGTAATATTCACTAATTTCTTTTTTTAGCTACTAGAAGATGGTATCCCTTCAGACCAATAAGTGCTTGAAATTTGGTGGGACTATTTCAATATTTTACCCAATTACTACTTAAAATAGAGTGTAGAAGCAGTTGTCACAGCAGAGATCAGAGCCCAGCACTTCCACCTCCCCAGTGAGCACTGCGTGCTCCGATGCGGAGCAGCCATGCTCCCTCTTCCTCTTTTCCCATTCTACATCTAGAAATCTTAAACTTTATTTTTTTAAAACATTTTTCCTCAACCAGGAGGTTGTTGAGGAATAGTCTCCAGACTGGCTGCTAGGAGATGAGAGTCTGAGCCTAGGTCTCAAGCTTCTTTTGATAATAAGGTAAAGACAAACAGCCACTTCACTTCGCTTAGAGTTCAAAAGAAACTAGTGCTCTCCGCTGTTATGAAAGATGACTGAGGACCAGTTTCAGAGGAAGGTTTGGGTATGCCTTATATCCCTGAAGAATGAGATGCTTCATCATCCTGAGTGATCAGTTTTTCTGACTACTTGGTTCTACCAAAAGCACAGTTTTGCATCACATCACTTTTAGATATGTAAGTAGGTGGCTATCCAATAAACATAGTTTGATGTTACAAAACTGTATTGCAACACCCAAATGCATAAGTGGATCCAGCCCTTTATCCATTTTGAATTTCATGTGTTCAAATAACCTATTTCTTCCAGGAAAATTGCATCCATAATGTTATTTTCAAAGTGAGGGAATGATAGAGATTGACCTACTAGCATCCAGAAAATGCTCCATCTTCTTTTGAAAGCCTAAGAAACCATCAGAATTTCCTTGTGTAAATACAATCAAATACTCAAAAATGCATGTGATAGAGCACTGAATGCTTTTTTCCATTTTCTCCTACCTTTAGAAAGAAAGAATGCAAGTTCTCTCTACAAAGTAAGTAGATATTGCCTTGATATTTGAGAAGCCTACCTGTTTGCAAAGACAGTTTAGCATAGAGCCAGACTCTGGGTGATCAGGAGTTTCAGATTTAGTGTATTTGCCTTCCAGCTTTCTGCTTATAATTTTATAAAATTAAATACAAACCCAGAAACTCTGTGGTAATTTTTGTATTTCCTGATAACATAGGCACTTGGAAGTATAGATGTCCTCTTAAGTGAGGAGCACAGAACCAGAGAAAAATATTGATTTCCTATATCTGCATCTCCATTGGTGATTTTTTTTAAGTTCATCATCATTGGTTTTACGTTATCCTTGTTTGTACTTTCGTTTGTGTGTCTGTTTTAAATTTTGATCATTTCTGACAACATGCAGTCCCAAGGGACCCACATAGCCTGATTACATACATTGAATGTTTTGTATTCTGCATTGCATTATCATCTAATCAGGTTAAAGTGGCAAAGATTCACTAATGGGAACATTCAGTTGGCCTAGATTTTGTCTTAAATTTGTTAAGTTATTCTACTTTAAAAGTTGATCCACTTCAATATCATTCAGTCTGGGATGTTAAAGGACAAAAATAACGTGTTACTTTCAATTGATATTCTAAATTATTTTAAATTAGAAGGAATTTTGCTGAAACACACTGACTAAAGTCATTATTCTAGTGCTTTCTTTCTGTTGATACTTATCCATTTCCCCCAATGAATATAATAAAAGAAAAAAATATATATTCCAGGATTTCTGAGATAGTTTAGTATAAGTGAAATATAAATAACTTATAACTAAACTGAAAATTAAATGTCAGTCAGTGTTGACCTGTACTTTCCACCGCTTCTAAAAACCAGCATGAAAGGACTCACTGCAGTGGACAATCTTCTTAAAGATAAAATGTGAAAGTACAAGCTATTTGATTAGAATTCAGCTGGCCAGCACAATCTGATGTGTCATAGGGTTGGGGAATTTTTGCAATATGAAGATAATTTGGTATCAGCCTCGTGGCAGCTTTTCCCAGGTAGTTTGCCTGACCGAATTTAAAACCTGACCTCGGCTAATGCTTCCTCCCCCAGGAATGACAGTGTACAGTCCCTGCTGTTCTTGACCCCTTCAGCTCCTATTTACAGGTGGCTTACCTGGTCTCTGATGGTGTGCATTCCTCTACAGCATTTGCCAGCTGCACCATCTTCCACTCAGTTTCCACCTGCTCTCCTGCAGTGCCTCACCTATGACAAACAGCACTGCTTTCCCTCCTCAAGGGAAATCATGCCTTGGAACTTGGCCGAATCCCTCTTACAAGAAGTATACTAAATGCTTCTTTGAAATCATCCCCGTTACGGGAAACCAGCTCGCTTTTATAGCTCAGTTGCAAGCCTGACTCTCAGGCGGCTGCTGCAATCACCTGATTCCGTAGAAGCCCGTCGGCAGCGGCAAAGGGAGCTCGGCTCTCGCTGTGCCGCTGCCGCGGACCCCTCGGCTCCCGGGGACTCGTGTGCGCTGTGCACCCCCGTGCGGCACCGGCAGCGAACCGTGCCGCGGCAATCCCGGGCTTTGCGTGCTGCCAGCTCCGCCTGGCCGAGCTCCCGTGGCACCGAGGGGCTTCGGCGCCCAGGCTGCGCCGCGCGCAACTGCGCTGCAGACCGAGCCGCTCCTGTGGAGCAGCGACGGAGGCTGCAGAGAGGCCGTCAAGCTGCTGAGCAGCAGCAATGTGTAACCGGAGGCAGAGAGTAAGCAGCTATAGCAACTGGGCTGTGACCTTACAGGCCGTCAAGCTAAGAGCAGTCAAGCTCTGACCCTTGCTAAGTCCCTAAGAGTAGGCCAAGTAAGGGTGATCAGTATTTCAGCGGATATAAAAGACACTTCACTCACGTAGCCCCCAATAAAGTGTCGTGTATTATTACTGTCATGTTTTTCACTTGCACACAGCAATGTGCTTTACACAGAAAGAACAGTAGGGCCTTGCATATTTTGATTTTAACAGAATATAACAGCCTTTTTTTCTCACATGTTGTCCTAATTGGCCAGGAACCTTTTTCAGAATAGTATAGATGTTCTGCATTATTTCCTATTTTTAAAACTGCTAATATGTTGCTCTGATAATGGAATGCTTATTTGGGACTTAAAACTCTATCATGGAAAATGTTTATGCTAGAAACATAGAGTCCAGTTGGATGACTGGTACACATGTTTTGAACAACGCCTGTGCAAAAAAGGGAACAATTACAGAATTCTTATCAAAGCTGTTAATTTACTCAAGCAAAGTTGTTCAGTTCCTTATAAACATCTTTGGAATAGCAAAGTCAAAAATACTTATGTGCTCAATACCTGTGTACACATTACTCATAAGTATCTCCACGCTGAATAAGAAAGTAGACTGTAATTAAGTTAGAAGTTGACATTTCTTAATGTTTTCTAGATTTTGTTGTTATGAAAAATTCCTTTCTGAGCTTCCTACATTGTTCTGAAAATGAAACAACATGGTTCTTGAAGAATTAAAAGCTTAAGTGGGTTTTGATTCTTCATTTGGTTACTGCATGTATTAATTAAGGTAGGATAACTTAAAAGCAGATGGCTGGTTGTAATACACATAGATGCCAAAGACTGCTCTACCATTGCCCGTTCAGTTACATTTCTCATAAAATATGTGAGTGGGGTCTTCTCACATAGCTTATCTTCCAGTATTGTAGCAGAGCTGATTAAAAGGTAGACTCCTTTTCCCTAAACTTGACATCTCAATAGACTGATGGTGCATAATGAACAACCACTCAACAGTGCTTTTGGTTTCTACAGGTAGGAGGAGATGTTATCAAAAATAATAATGGGCTACGAAGGCCTCTTTTGAGAAAAGGAAATCCTACTGGATAAAATTTATAGCTTACTTTCAAGTATAAACCTGAGAGTTGAGAGGTTTTTCCCCAAAACTTCAATAGTAATTGCTATTGTACTTTGTTCTTGCATATTTCAAGCTGCTAAATAAATACTAATGAACTATTGCTATAGCACCTCACAACACTGTGTTTGGGCTCTTTCCAGCTTTCACATTATAAGCTAGAAATGCAAAAGGTGAAGAAGTTGAAAGTCAGGATCTGTCTGTGTGGGTCTGTGTGATCCAAAGATACTTAGGGTTGCTGATCTGCCAAAAGAAAGTACAGGCCTGAAGCAGGATGTTCAGAGCTGGGATTAAAGGCAACACTTTCTCTTCTATGGCAAAATCTGGAGCTGAGGACAGGCTCAAAGCAACCTAATCCCTGACTAAGCACATGAGGGGCCCTGGTAGCCCCAGCTGGTACAGCAAAGTGCCCTGCAGCAAGCTGAGCACTTCCAGCTCCTATCAGGAAGACACCTATATGTGACCATCCTGCTTTATGAGATCCAGTTTTAGCTTATTATACAAACTGACAGCAAAATATTCTCTGCGCTAGAACTAATTATGAAGGCAATCAGAGCTGGTATCAGACATCTCAGGTTTCTGCTTTTTCCGCACTTACCTTTTGCTCTCTCCACATCACAATACAGTAAACAAGCATTCGGTTAATTGGTTTTATGTATTCATTCCCTCCTTCTCAGCTCTCACATTTTGAACATCACCATGGAGTACTGTAGAAGGAGAAAAGAGAATTGGGATAGAAGTGAAGGGGATCAGAAGGAAAAAACACTAATAAGTGATCTCCTCTTATGAGGGCAGATTATTTAACTGTGTATTATTGTTACTTCTATGCAGAGCAAAGAGTGCATCATGTTGTTTCTCTGGATGATGCAGATTCTGAGTTTTAATGGGTAAAATACCCCCCATGACAACTGACAGTAAAAAAATTCAGGCAGCTTCAATAAATTTTATCATATCTCAATCACTGTACAAATTTCTTCTGTAAGTAAAGGTACCCTTTAAGCCCCTTAATAGAAGAAAATAAAATTAAGATAAGGGCTACAATACAAGCCTAAAATACTATCTGGTTTAGTATCAAATCTAGAATCTAGAATGGCTGAATGGGACTGTTGCTGTGTAACAAAATATGCCAGCTTTAAACTGAAAGAGGGTAGATTTAGATTAGATATAAGGAAGTAATCCTTCACTATGAAGTTGGTGAGGCCCTGGAACAGGTTGCCCAGAGGAGCTGTGGAAGTGCTCAAGGCCAGGTTGGATGGGGTTTTGTGCAACCCCATGTGGGGTTTTTGGTCTAGTGGAAGGTGTCCCTGCCTCCAGCAAGGGGGTTGGAACTAGATGGTCTTTAAAGGTCCCTTCCAACTCAAACAATCCTTTAATTCTATGATTCTACTACACCTGTAAAAGTTGACAACAGCACACACCTTAAAATTAATATAATTGGACGAGCATCAGGTTGCACTTTTGAAAGGCTGTAATAGTAGCTCCCACATGAAATGACAAATCAAACCCATCATTTTCTTGTCTGCTGCCTTGGAGAAACAACAAATCCCTACAGAAATCAGAAAATACAGAGTGAAAGGAATAGCACCTTGCTGTCCATTGTGTTCCGATAACCTGTGTTTAATGATGTACCATAAATTTCAACATGGTGCCGAACTGTTACTGTTCACACATCTCCGTTTCCCACTTCACCATAAACAGGGGAGTCAGAAATGGCAGCAGTCCTCTCTCTGCACTGCATCAGTGTTTATTTACGTTTCTGGAAGAGCTCTTATTTGAGTAGCTGGGAAGCCTAAAAGCGGATACAGTCTATACGCCGAGATCAGTCATTTGTTTGCCGAAGCCGCCTGGCAAAGTGTGACCGAAGGCTGTCCATCGTGCCCTGCTGCCCAAAGGGGCTGCTCTGAGAATTCGTGTTGCTTCCCTGCTGTCCCCGGGACCGCGGGGCAGGAGGGGGCCCGGGGCGGTAATGAAGAACCCGGCCTTGGCTCCCGGCGGGCTGGGTCTGTCCCGGGGCGGATTTACCAGTAGCTCGGTGATGGCAAATTTTCCCCTTGTCCTGGCGGGGGAGCCAAACGCCATCAATCTGTAGCCGGGAAGGTTGCTGTTGGTTTTTTTTTTTTT
>VZTE01001450.1:158829-211799 GCA_013397775.1 Eulacestoma nigropectus
GGAGGCGGCGGCCGCCGCCGGGCTGGTGCCGCCCCCTCCGCGCTCCGAGGGGCGGCTGCCGAAACCCGAGCGGCCGCGGGGGCGTTCCTCGGCCGGGCTGGCAGCGCCTCCCCCCGCCCGCCCCCCGCCGGCTGCTGCCGGGGCTTTTCTTGTGCCGCCCCCGAGGCTGCTGGCTGCCCGGAGCCGCACAGGCGGACAGGGCTGGGCTAGCTGCCGGCCATGGCTGGCTACCTCTCCCCTGGCGCGTATTTCTACGCCGAGGAGCAGGAGTACCTGCAAGCCTACGAAGATGTCCTAGAGAGATACAAAGGTAGGGCAGTGCTCCCCGCGCCGTGCCGCCGCACCCGCCCGGGCCGCTGGCTCCTCCGGGTGTGGCGACTGCGGAGCCGGGAGGCGCTGGCGGCCGGGTGGGGAGGTCTGGTGGCACCGCGTCCCTGCGTGGGTTGGTCTGGGGGGAACGGACGTGGGCGGCTTGTGCGATAGATATAAATACCGTGTCACCTCACCAGTGACAGGCGCTCTCGTGTGTTTAAAAGTCGCTTTTCGCGTGCAGTGCAGACACAGTGATTTATGTCTCGATGTGCATTCGTATTTAAAGCTTGTTTTTATTTATTTGTTTGTTTATTTGGGCTAGGGCAAGGAATTAGCTTAGTTCGTGTAGACCCTGAGTTTTTTCATCGAATGCAGAAAAATAAGGAAAAAGGCATTTATCATGACGGAGATGCACGCAGCTAAATTCATCTTGCTAGAAATGTAAATTAAATTGATTTCTCAAGCACATCGGGATGGAAGGGATGGTTTTGGATGATTCATTGCTGTTTTTCAGTACATTTGCTAGTACTAAATCTGAAGAAGCTTATCAAAAGTGTTAGATCTCTGATTTTAATTCAAGTGCAGAAAGGAGTTAACTGTTCACACAGAACCTTCATCCCTGAAATAGTTTTTACAGCATGTCACAGCATATGCTGATATTTGCAGTGCTGAGTCCTTTTGTAATATTAGGGAATAAGATGTTAGATTTCATAGCTGAAGTTTTTCAGCTGTTATGTCTTCAGTGACTCCTAAAGATTTTTGTTAAATGGTTTCCACTGATGGGAATGGGAGTGGCATAGTTTAAGACAGCTTGATTTGAAGATACTGGTAATTAATTTTGTTTATTCTATGTTGTTAGTGGTATTATGTTAAAAATAAACCCTCAACAGATGGTTATTTTGACTACGAGAACTTGCTGGGTGTGAGTGTACTTTATCCTGATGTCACTTGCAATTTCATGTGCCATTAGCAGTATTGACTAATGACTCCTTTGTGTCTGTTGCCCATTGTGTCAATGCAGCTATGGAGCATGTGCACCGTTTCTGTACTGAAACGCATTAGTACATTTTAGTTGAGAAATAGTTACTATTTGATGATTGACATCATCTTCAAAAGCACATCTTTATTCCATTCTCTTCTTTTTTTAAGTCATGAATTTATATGCAGCTGGTCTGATTTTTGCAAAATTTTGGAGCTAGTAGACCATTTACTTTGTAAATAACCACTGAGAAAACTTTTCTCCTTTGGATTACCTTTTATTTCCTGCTAGAATTAGGTTTAATAAGGTTCCTTCTCCTACCAATTACTTGCTTGAAAACCTGGGAAAGACATTAGGCCTAATTTCCCCTATTTGAATGGGAGTTTGATCAGGAAAAGGACTGAAAGGTTTTTTTTTTCTATATTGGGGAACAACAGAATTTTAATTAAATAAACGCTGAAAACTAATTTACATCTCTGTAAGAAATAAAGCACATTCTGAAAGTATTTGAGTATATCATATTGTAGTAGCAGCACAGAGTCCATTCACATGCTACTTTCAGTGACAGCCAAATCCTGAAATTTTTTGGAAGGATCCAATGTCTGTTGTCTTAGTTTTTAGTGTCATATTTGGTGTATTGGCATGCTATGTTTGGCTGCTCAAGGTAGACTTTATTCAGCCATTTGGAGCAAAGGTAAAGACTTGGACTTGTTTTAATTAAGATATATTGGAAACCTGGAAAACACATTACTTTTAAAAATGTGTTTTCAAGCCAGTCATGATTTCCCATTCGAGTCCCAGTAGTATGACTTCACTACAGCGATTGTTCTGATGACTTGCAATGGGAGCTGATCTAATCAGAAAAGAATTGCTATGATATAGGCTTTGAAGAGGGAGTGCCATTTCTCTGAATTTCTTAGTTTTGTAAACACCTCCTTTAGTAAATTTCTTAATCAGATGTGAACCAAGTTGACTTTGTAAGATGAGCTTCAATCTATAATTTTAAAGCTGATAGTTCTTTTTTTTTTTTCCTTTTTACAGTCTGCAGATTGCTTCATACTCATCTAGGCCATTATCAGGGTGCCAAATTATCTATGTCCCAGCTGTTGAGTACTGTAACTAGCAGAGTCAGCTGTACAAAATTCATTGCCTGTCTTGGAAGGCTTGGGATCGTATGATGCTGCATCATTAAGATGTTCAGGCAGTTTGATTTAGGAAGATAAAAGCTGCCCTTTTTAAGCGTAGAAAAATGAAATTTTACTCTTCCTCTGTTTCTGTAGCCGAAGTAGGCTGCGGATATTGAAGATCATGCAATATCAAGTACCTTGCTTAAACTGTTGATTTAACAGTTGAAAGCAGGATATTTTTGTGTCTCCAAATTCTGTCTGCTGATCATGTCTCTGGCTGTGACAGTAAGTAATTAGGCAACTGTTTGCTAAATCTGACATACCACAGAAGTGCTGTTTGCTACGGGAGAAGAGAGTGTTGTTTTCTGATCCCTGGTCAGCTCAGTTGCTGGCTGTCGATTTTTTTTTTCTTGATTCGTAATTATTTGGCAGTATTTCTAAGGCATTTTGATGGAGGAAAAGAAGTCACATTATCTCAGATGTTTTAGAAATCAGATTAAATCAAGCTACTTATTCAGGGGAAAAAACTGCTTCTTTGTTGGTAGCACCTCTAAGAATTCAAAGGCAAACCTCTATTATGAGAATGGCAATAAAACATCTAATATAGTTTATCTGTAGCATTTTACATATTTCACATCTTGTTTGTGACTAAATAGGAAGATAATCATACAAATATAAGTGAAAATTCAACTTTTTCTCAAAAACTGTATTTGAGTTCCGTAGGAGGCTGTAAAGAACTTAAAAAATTATTCTTGGTGCTCTGTAAGTTACCTCACCATTGCCTGGGAACAAAATGTAATAAAATTATTAGTTGTAGCCTACTTGACAAATAAGAAAATGTCCAATAGTATTTCATATAGATATCATTTTTAAAACATTAAATGCCATCTCTGTCAGATGGCACAGGAATGCGTTGTTCCATGCCATTATTATTTGAGCATTAAATGTCTGAAGATTATGATTTTAAGCTGTAAATGCAGTACGTTCTTTAGATTTCCTCTGCTATAAATCTGAAGTAATAAACTGAGAATCAAGATATGGATATATCATCCCTCTGAAATGGTCACTCTTTAATGTATTTTTCAGTTTGGGTAGTAAGCTTTCATTTGAATAGCAGTTGCAACAACCTTTTTCTGAAAGATTTTTAACAATTGTGTAACTGTTGTCTCCATTTTGATGTCATTTTTGATATGGGCACATCTCTTAATGACAGCGTGATTGTAGTGTCTGGAAAAGAGCTAATTCATGGAGTTCAGTGTCGACTAAATCGTAGTTATTCGACAATGTTCTTCTAACTATGCAAGCCCTTAAAGTTTGAAATATATAGCATTATCTGGGCTGTGCAGAGCTTTTATGCTCTGGATTTATGCATCTACAGCTATAGGAAACAGATCTATTAGAAAATTCAGCTTGACACGACTGCCCATGAAAAATACAGTCTTGCAGTTCAGGGTTTTCACTAAATTGTTGCGAGTGCCAGGAAAGGTGTTGCATGAATGTTTTTTTTTGGAATGGGTGCCTGATTAGTGCTTCCTTTGGCTACTTTGGTCTTCCTGCAAAGCCCTTCCTTGTGTCTGTAGGAAGGAGGGGTAAGTCTGGGGCTGGGGACAGCAAAACTCAGGTCAGGTTGTTAAACTTTGGTGCGTTCTGTTTCACTGTTGTCATTGCTCTCCTGCTTTAGAAAGATCTGTAATACTACACATGTAGCTGAAGCACAGCAAACAGCTCTGGTTCTGTATTCTGAGAACAAAGATGCTGGAGATGGGCGAGAGCTAGCAGGTCATCTGATGCATTTTGTTGCCTGTGTAGGGTTCAGAGACAGTGTAATTTGTTCTAATGATTGATTGAGGGTAGTGTCAAGTAAAGCTGTTCTGACATTGGGGACAGGTTTTAAATTAAGATAAAAACAATGGATGCCTGTTTGATCTGGCTTTAGGAAGGGAGCATTTGCACAGAATGGTTTTTATACATCTGAAAATGAATTGCTGCTGCATTTTAGGAATTTGGAGGCTCCTAAATGTGTTAAGTATCAGGCTTAGTCCAGGGATATTCTTCTTCAGAGATGACTTTATAGAGCAAAGACAGGAGGGGCCATGACAGATGCTCCTGGCTCTGGAATATGTGTATTTCTCAATTTCTTTATTTATGCTTTGAAGTTGGGGACCTGAATTTTTAGCCAGCAAAAGTCTTGCTCTTCTGGGCTCTTGGCTATGAACTAATTGGATCTTCTGCTTCAGGGTTCTGATTTTGAATGCAGAAGGAAATCCTGAAGTGAGTAATTGATTAGGTAGTTTCCACTATGGATGGTTTTCTTTGACCTCTTTTCAGATGCTGGTAATATCTAGCCTTGGGCTTGATCACTTTTAAATTTTTTTTCAAAGGGGAAAGTTATTTTGGCTGACTAGTGTGCATATGTGGATTATCCAGCTGCGTGTCACCTAATCCTTTCTTTGCCACCGTGCAAATCTTCAGCAAAACAACACTGTTGCTTCCCATGTTCCTAGTGCATTTCCTGCAGCAGGTTACCCTCCTGGGAAGGCAGAATTGTAGCCAACAGAAAATGTCATCAGTTAGGGATGGAAACATAATAGCTTTTGTGCTGCCTGAAGTTGGACAAAATTAATGGACAACTTGGGCCACCTAAAAATGTAAAACCTGCAGTTTACTCTGTTTCAACATTCTTCGTTATTTAAAGCGGAAGGTCTGACTTTTAAAGGGCTTGGAGATGGGATATTTCCTGAATACATTCATTCTAAATATGAACCAGATCCTGCTGATTTGACTTGTATGAGGTCTTCACTTGAGCTAAGTTGAAGAGGTCTTGGAGTAAAATAACGAGAACTTGAATGTTGGGCAATTCTGTGAGTTTTGTCTGTGTAAAGGCCTTGAGATTTGGGTAGCAGTTTCTGAAGCTGAGTTTCATGGGATAAACTGTGCTGCTTCTCCATGATTTTGATAGGTACCTGTTTAATTGACTAATGCAGACAGAATTTGGCCATTGATTCAAATATCTTTGGTATGTGAATTGGAGCGGAGATCAAAGGTCTGCTTCATTGCTTTTCTGGTACTTCCCAATTCCCATTGAGTCAGCAGCATCTTTTAAATAGAGCTCATAGGAATATTCCGTAGTTCTTTTTTTAGGATGAAAACCAAGAGGTGGTGAAGTATGAGGGGAGGAAAAAAGGAAAATAAACTTTAGTCACTACTGTGTTAAAAGGCTTGTTTTGTCTCAGTTTATATTTTTGGTTGAGGTGTTAGTAATTGTTTTCTGTGATCTACTTCGCTAATTTCTAGTGGTACGTTGCTTGAAAACCAGATTGTGCTTTATTTTCTTTCCTCTATGCTGTTTAAAACATGCCTGATTTGGGGAATTTATTCTGCCATTTCAACATGTACTTGGAAATAACTGCTTTGTAAAATGAAAATGGGCTTATTCACATGCTTGAATTTAAGTACAAGTGTTTTATAAGTTCAGGCTTAAAATAATAACATTTTGTAAATGTCAAATATGAATGCAGCTTATTGCTGCATGCCTGAAATGTTTCCTGTAAAACATCATTAAAGCCGTTTAATTTAACAAAGCCTTGTTTTTCTGTAGTGGGTGAAAATATTCATGTACTGAATGCTTCCAGTCAACCCAGCTTTTAAACAGGTGAAACAATGCTTACAAAGACACTTCAGTCTGCTGGTCAAATCCTGAAGGGCATGTTAATAGCTAGATCTTACAAGCTGATCTGTGTAGGCAGACTCGGTGCTTTTGTGGGGAAAGACTGGCTTTGGAAACCCACCCACGCAAGGCTCTTCCCAAGACTGGGGCCCAAGTAGTAGTTCATCCTTTGATAAGGCATATTCCTGCTAAAATCAGGCCTCCTATAGGGTATTCCAATTTGGCTGTAGCTGCATTAAAAGCAAGTCAGCGTGTTTCCGGATTTAATTTTATTTTACCTGGTGAGTACATCCTTTTGCTGTGGAGTGTTAATCTATCAATTCTTTGGATTTTGTACAAGACGACAATAGCTGCCAATAAATCTGTGAAAGGGTGAAGATTCTAGGTAAATGTATTGAGGGTTAAATTCTGCACCTCGCAATCACACAATTAGTGTAACTATTTCTGTAAGACAAGGAGGATTAGGCCTCTGATGGGCTTTCCAGTGGCATAGGCCAAAATCTGCTCTTGATTATAGCCACATGGCCCTTTCGAACTTGGTTTGCTTTTACACATATCTTCATTGTTCTGTTTCATAGTTAACATGCGAAATTACAATATTTAATGATGTGTTCTGCAATGCATATAAATAAAGATCAGCAGTTAAGTGGGGTTCGTAACCTAATTGTGTTGGGAAACTAAATTAGTTTGGCCTGAGGTTTAGGTATCCAGCTATCTGACAGCTATGACACTTGGCACCACGTGGATCTAAAATTAGTAGAGCTCTTCTATACTGGGATTAGAGAGATGTGTGTATGTTTTAGTTCATAAAATGGGTAAAAGTCTGACTCTGTATACAGCTTTTGGAGGCATGTTTTGGGCATTTTTCAGATGAGACTATAGGTGAACAGAGAAGTTCCAGGAAGTCTCTTGCTGGGTACTGAAATGGATATCCTGTCAAAGTCTGCTCACAGACTTTGCTTCTGCCTGATCAGATTACCCTCTGCGTGTTCCTCATGTGACAAGTCTCCTAGGAACAGTAGAAGCAGCATTAGAAAATGAATGTAATCATTTGGACAGACATTTTGCAGTAATAATAATGATAAAGCATCCTGAACTGTTCAAGCAAAACAGCTTTTTTGAAAGAGAAATGGCACTTGCAGTGCTGTGGTTTTTATTCAAACAAAACTTCTGTTAATTTTGGTGGGAGTCAGGAACTTAGCTATTGATGTTTATAAATATTTAATGCTTTAAATTACTTTGCCTTTAGATAAATTTTTAATTTTGAGATAAAGGGTTTACATTACATCCCTAGGAATTAGGAAATGACTAGAGCACTTGTCTGGAGAAGCCACTGCTGTGTAGTTGTATATAACTTCTGGGAATAAGGTATTATTGCTAAGGTAGTTATGGTTTCAGAGTAGGATATTTTCAAAAGAACACATAGCAATGTGATTGTCAGTCCCAATGACCTTTAATAGCAATTAGGTTCTTGCCTGCTGTTTGTGCCTTGGAAATTTTCCTCCAGTTACTGTATGTTCATTATTGAGGTCCACCTGATGTTGAAAACCATTGCGTAATACCACATCTTACAGATTAGTTCTGCATTTAAAACTCAGTTTTTGAAAGGTTTAAATCATGAAATCGTCTCCAGTGGAAAATTAATCCTAATTTTTAGAAAGAAAGTTGATTTCCAAATTAAAAAGAACATACATTTCAAATATACTGAATTTTTCTATGTAGAGCAGACTTGTTACTCAGGCTTTATGCCTTCTACCCTCTTCATTCAGTTTTTAAGAAAAGAATTACTGAGAAACATTTATTGTGGTTTTGGGTAGGTTTTAATTTTTCTTTGCTGGAAATTTTTGTCTAGCTCCAGTTTACACTGGAGTTAAAGCAGCATTTGGCTCAGTATCTCTAAAATAGAGAAGAACAGACACAGATGAGCCACAGGAAGAAAGCCAAAGTTGATTAGGTTCCTTGATGAAATTACTTTATAATTTTACCATGCTCAACAGGATACTTTTGCATTGTATTTATGTTCAATATCTTGAAATAGAGCCCTTGTTAATGAAGTCTATATACTTCTTGTGAGGCCAGATCTATCCTACCTCTGAGAATATCCACCCAAATTCTCATTTTCTGCTGTTGCAAATTGTATTAAATGAAATCACATTAATTCTCGTAGACCTTGTATGTTTCTACTTAAATTGTACATTTATTTTTGCTTTCTCATGGTTATACATTGCCTTCAGATCTTGGATTACACTGAGTCTAGCCATCCAACATGCTGTTTAAAATGGGTGTATGGTAGGACTGAGCAGCATCAAACAGTTATAATCTAATTTATAAAGATTATATTAGTGTCCTAGAAACAACACATGTTTATGCCTTGATACTTTGACTGTCAAACTGAAGCATTTCTTTGCTTTGGGAACCACATAATACTCAGGAGAATTTAAAGAATTAAGTTTACACTTTGAGAGCTTGTGTGTCTCTGCAATAATTTGCAATGTAATACCAAATGTAAGGATTGGATTAAATGACAAGTGGGGGATCATCTTTATTCTAAGCTTGAAATGTACTTTGAATTTGGTGCCTAGATTTTTGTAGCCATTTCAGTGGCAACACCGTGAATCATCTGTTGGAGGTCTGGGTGTGTGACTGAATTGTTGATGGATCTTTGTATAATTTGTGCTGGATATTGGATTTTTCTCTTTGCATTTCCTCATCTAATACACTTTGACCCTACTCACTTCTAATCTTTGGTCATTTGGCTTTTTTCGGTAATACTTCTTCATTGGAGGTTGGGAGAAGCTTTTGTTTTTTTTAAAAGGCTTTGTTCCTAGCATCTGTAAGACCCAGTTTGATTCTGTTACTCTGCCCTTGGTTCCTCTTCCTTCCTTTCTGCATCACTTTTAAGTTAAATTTTAGCTGTAGGTTGGATTCCTTGTGGGCCTGCACCTACGAAGTGCAGGCAGAAGATGGGTTTCCTTTGAGGTGCTTCTTGTGGAGTGAATTGTACTTCCTCATGAGGCTGGTCCCTTCTCTCTCATGGTGGAAAAAGAGAAGACCTGTATTCCATTCTCCTCTCTTCTTCAGAGAGCACTCTGGAGCACTGGCTCTAGTCCTAGGAAGCAGTGTGGGCTTCACTCCCTGAACTGTAGTTGAAGCTGTAGAGACATCTTTGAGATCTTTCTTATCATAATGAAATGTAAAAACTGTGTGTGTTGAATGAGATTTCTCAGGCTATGTGGCCGTGTGCTGGTTTGTGCTGTGAACTTGAGTTCCTAGAGTTGGGATCAAGCCTGACTGGGACTTGAGCATCAGGTCATGCACTGACGTGCTCGTGTCCTACTGTGAGCAAAATTCAACGCTAGCTTAATCGTTGTCAGGGAAAGTGCAGAAAGAGGGAATACCACCAAGGGGACAGAGTATAGCGTGATCACTTCTGAAATGACTGTTTCTTTTGCTCCTGGTTTCAGTACTCTGACTTGCACCTGGGTGTGTGAGCTTTGCTGTTCAGGGTGAGAGAGTCAGTCTGGTTTTGCACTGCCCGTGAAAGCAAATGCTCCTGCCCTGTTGTGTGCGACCAAGTTAATTATGAAATACAACAAGATGTTTTCTGTATCTTAACTGCATTTGAAACTCCAAAGATTTGTTTTCCATGTGTTGGCTTAATGACTTGGATGATAAATAATTTTAAGTTGCTTTATTTACTTTTTTCTTCTGAGTAAATAAAGAGATTATCACAGTATTTGTCTCGATGACTAGCGGTTAGTGTTGACAAATGGCTTAGATGCTATATTAAATAATGGAGTCTGCCTGCAATTTGATTTTGTCAGTCTAGCAATAAGCAAAAGGGAGTCTAACATTTTTTGTATTTTCATAATTTCTTTTTCAGTTAAAATGTTTTTACTTCTATATTTCAAGATTAAAAATCTCAGCTTCTGCAAGTTCTTTCCATGCCATGGTACTAAAGCATTTAATGGCTGTACATATTCTTCAGTGCTCCTACTATTAAAGTACTTTGTGATGTGAGTGTGATTGAATGTAGTACTTTTGTTGCATTACTGTTTTATGTAGTATGTCTTTGATATGAATTTAAGAATTCCCTTTGATTTTTTTTTTCTTCTAGGTAGTTCTCAAATACCAAGTATAAGTTTTATTGGTCTTTATGCAGTTAACAGACAGTTTTCCGCTGATGGTCTTGGTAGTTCAGAGATGCTTATCTTCTTTTTTAATTTCCAGGGTTTTTTTTACTTTTTGCTTAAATTATATTTCCTATCTTGCCTTTTTCTAGTAATCTTTCTAGTTTCAGTGAGTTTGAGTCTTAACATTTGGAGTTCTCCCAGTCTGAACATATTGATATCATCAGACCAGACTGAATGTTTTTATTTGCTGCCTTCTCCAGCTATTTAGTAAATGTAGAACGCATTGTTGACTTCTGGAAAACCACACCATTCTTCTCACATTGGAAGACAGCCAAAATTCAAGACGATTATTCTGTAAGTAATTTTTCAGCCTACAAAACGATTGTGCACTATATCCTAGTTGGTTTTAGTTAGCTTTTGTAATATGTATCAAATTTCCTTGTATTTACATGTACACACACACACACATATATATATGTGTATATATGTATACACAGCCATACACATAGCTGTTTTTGTTTTTAACTCAGAGGAAGTAAAACAATTTTGGAGGAATTTGGTTTATCATGACAGAAATTATCTGAACAGACTGCCCAAAGAAGTGGTGGGGTCACCATCCCTCAAGGAATTTAAAAGACGTGTAGATGTGGCACTTGGGGACATGGTTTAGTGGTGGACCTGGCAGCGTTAGTTTTAAGGTTGATCTCAGTGATTTGGGAGGTCTTTTCCATTCTATTACAGAACATTACACTACATTACATCACAGTTTTCCATTACATTATGAGTATAGTTCCCAGTATTTTAGGTTTGGTTTCTTTGTCTAACTTGTGCTTTCCAGTTACTCTTGGTGGAACTGATCAGAGCTACACCAGTAATTTCTCAAGCTTTTTCATTTATTTCTTACAAATTATTTGGATAAGAGTGATGTATTTTAGTGTAGGTTTTTGTAAACAGGGTTTTTTTTTCTGATATCTTAAGTCCGTTCTCAGTTTCTAGTTAGTTGATAGTAGATGGCTATGTAAGCTGCTTGTAGTGGATGTGTTTAGGTTTCCTGTCTACATAATTTATTCTTTGAGACTTCTTCCTGTGATGGAACTTGGTACTTTTTCTGTAAAGGAGGCTGTGGGAAAAGGAAAAACAAATTGTTGTCTTAAAGCCTGGGTCCTTTCCTGGTAAAGAATTAATTCAGGTACTTAGCCTTTGCAGTGGCTTGTCTAGTCTCATTGTCTCCCTTATTCTGGTCATC
The DNA here is from genome assembly GCA_013397775.1 of Eulacestoma nigropectus. Taxonomy (NCBI): domain Eukaryota; kingdom Metazoa; phylum Chordata; class Aves; order Passeriformes; genus Eulacestoma; species Eulacestoma nigropectus. Next base: position 170,294 of record VZTE01001450.1, read on the forward strand.
TATGAACATGTGCAGTATTGTCTGATTTTGTATCAAGATTCTTCTTCACGTTTGACAGTTATTAAGTCTCCTGCTTTGTTTGTTGTCCTGATTTTTCCCACCATTGTTTGGTTAGGGCTTCTATCTGATTAAGAATTTTGCTATGCCAGAAACATTTCCTGTGGCATGTGTCTGTTTACTTGCTGGCATTGGACATTTAGTCTACTAACCTTCTGGTACCAGAGTAAATTATACTCCCTAATGTTCATGTTAAAAGGACAATGTTGCAGTCTCTTTCCTTTTTAAAAAATTACTTTATAACTTCCCTCCATCATCTAGCAATATCTGGTACATCTAATGGATGGGAAAATTTTAGAAAAATAGGGGCATGTGTATATTGTAAAGTAAAAATTTCCCTTAGTACCTAATGTTTTCTCATGTTATCTTGTTAAGATATGTATTTGGTCAATGTAGCTTTGGTTTCAGTTTCTCCTATTTCTATGTGACTTACCCTGTTATGCTTTACTCTGTTTTATAAATATAAATCTTGGTTATTTTTAATTTAAGTAATTTAGAGATACTATTATTGGCCTTTTTGAAATCCAACATAATTTTTAACATTTGAAATCTTAGCTGCATTAAGCTTTTTTACTGTTTGGTAGCCACATATTGATCTTCTAAAATTTCTCTAGAACTTGAACAAGAAGACATATGGAGTGAAGTCCTCACTGTTAAATGCTGGTCATCCCCAGTCTTGTCCAAAATACTGACAGTACATTCTGTAATCATGCAGATAAGTGTCTTGTTAAATTATATCTTGAGACAACTGATCAAAACAAAGAATGAATCATGATTTCAAGATTTAACCATTTGAAATAAGCAGTATTATTTTTTTTCTGATTTGGGAGGCACTATTGGCATTTTTATTAACTTCGGTAACTACATATTTATATTTGCCTCTTCTCCCAGTTGTCTTGCTCATGCTGAATGTTTCCTGATGGACACTGTCAGCTGCTCTGTGAAGGGTGGCATCCTTCATGATCTGGTTCTTCCTGTGAGTTTGTAAACAGAAATTTTCATGTGCCGGTTGCTGCTGATATTTTTAGTATGGCAACAGTTTTATCTGCAAGTGAAGCATTTTATCTCACATGCTGGGCTTTTGGCATCAGGGTAAAGCTATTTTTGTTTAAATTGGTATCACAGTTGCTGTTAGTGTTGGTTTTGGTAGTGGGCTTGAATGTCCCAGCCCACCCTGCTGGGCTCCCCTGGCATCCCACAGTCTGGGACCCTGACTCAGCTCCCTGGGAATGACCCTCCAGTGATTCCACAGCAGGGCTGGTCTCCAGCTCCCCACAGCCCAGCACTGCCGGGTTCCACCTGTGGGCCCACGGCCTGGCTCAGCCTCAGCCTGTGCCCAGCGAGGCTCCCAGTGCCCAGAGCTGCCCTGGTGTCCCTGGCTGGGGCAGTGAGATGGGCCCTGGCTGCCAGACCTTGCCCTGCTGCCCCTCCATGAGAAGCACCCACCACACCCAGCACCATGACAGTTCTGTGCAAACCCATCTTTTGCTTCACCTATTTGTTTGTCAATACTATGTAATTTCTTCACTTGTAATTTTGTCCTCTCTCCTGGCCTCATGGTATGTGCATGGCAACTTTTCCTATTAGAGTGTGGTTTACACCTGCCTGGCTTTCTGTACTTTCCTGGCAGGCTGTGTTATATCACATCCTGTTTAATGTGCTGCCTTTGTATGGTGACTTGACAGAAAGATCAAATATGTGCTTGAACATAATGGCTTTTATTATTATCATTAGCAGTGCTTAATTACTTTAACCTGACAACCCAGTGATGGAGAAGGACTAGCCACAGAACAAGTTCATTGCACAACTTAAAAGGTTCTGAAAAGTGACTTTAACAAGACACTAAGGAGGTGGGAAGAGCTCCCTTAGGAGCTAGGAGAGGCTCACACTTTATGCATAAGTATTGCTAGTTGGAAGCATAATTAATGTTTGGAAAATACTGTGATTCTTGTAAGAAATACTCTGCAGTGTGTTGTTATGCTGATTTAATGCCCACCCCTCAGGCCACCCAGTGTACAGAAAGCTCCTTTGTCTGGTGCAGCCAGGAAATTAAGCCTGAGAGGTACTAAAGCTTTAATGCAAACTCAGTGATGTTTAGCAGTACGAGCATATGTAACAAAATCATATAGAAGTCAAACGACAAAATCCAGTCCTAAATCCTGCCTAAGTGGGAATGTTTCATACAGTGGTCTGGGTTAGCTGCTTTCCACCACTGCCATCCTCTTTAGGTACCTGAATTTATGAGGGGAGTTAGTGTACCTGTATGTTCTCAGAAATACTGCATTCCCAGAGGTGATGCTCTTGTCCTCTGCCTGGAGTTCACCATATGCCAAAGGTCAGATAGCAAACTGCCTGAATGTTTTCTGTGGCTTACTAACCAGGGAAACCTAATCCAAAACTGAATGCTGCTTCTGTATGAATTTGCATAAGAATAACAGTGATTTGAGTGTTTGAGAGTTAGGGGTAATTTTAGGCCTCTCTGAGCAGGAAGAGTTTTGATTATCTGCAACCAGAATGACAGGACTTTTTCTGCTATTTGAGTAGGAATATAATGTTTTTCTTTTAAAACTGAGTTACTGGGTGAACATGTAGGAATAAAAAGGCTGAAAAGAAAGCAAGTTATAGATCAGTGTGCAGGAGAGAAAAGTGTAGGTTCTGGTCTTTGCCTCTAAGGTTGTCATTGCTTTTTGTTCACTGATGTTTATATCCATAAAAAATTCAAAGGATAGGATGAAACACTGAGCTGTACTCTACAGTATGGTAACACTTCCACAAAGACCCAGAGCCAAAGAAATTCCACTACCTTATTCCACAGTGACAACCTGTATAAAATGTAGAGCTGTCGACAGGAAGAATACCAAGAGAGGTTATGATACTGCCATTTGAGGATGTAACTATCTTCGTTGAAAGCACTGATAATGTTCTCCACTCTGTTGAGAAGAGAGGATCCACACAGTGATCTGTGATAGGAAACTCTATACAAATTCCAGCAGGATCAGGCGGTGGCAGGCAGCCCGAGCAGGTTTTATGAAAACAGCAGTGAAGATTTGGAAGATAACTGAGATTTCCCTTCTCCATAACATCTTCTATGCTGTCGTCTGGCTAAGAAAATGGAAACTCTTGAGTAACCTGGGGAGCAGTGTGCATGGGCTGCTCTCCAAGGGACAAGGGCAGGGGGCCCAGTGTGATAACAAGGCTGGTGGACACTCTGCCCCCAGGGCCCAGACCCGTGACCTCTGAGTGGGGCCAGCCTGGGGGCAGTAGCTGATTCGGATCCCCCAGGTGTTCTGAGATGTGCCCAGGAGCCTGAACAGACTTCTAAGGCCTGATGAGTCTGCAGCAGTTGCTGTCACTGGCTTTCCTTCAGTGGGGCTAATAAACACCTTGCTGCTGAATGTGGTTGCACATGCTACATCCCCCCTTCCCTCCCTGCCTAATACAAGTTTTATTTCTCTCTCTGTAGAGTGGTTATTTCTAGTATTGTTACATGCTCCTTAAATGAGATGTCTTTGCAGAGATTTCTTTGCAGTATCCTGTTGCTCAGGAAGGAAAGTTTGAGTTGTTCAGGTGGACAGAAGATGTATTTATTCTGTTCCTGTGGCTACCAATATACTTCCTTGGCATGTTCTGGATAGGAACTGCTGTGTATAGCCCAGGATGTTTTAGTTTAGAGGAGGGGATCATCTGATAGATGAGACTGAAGTATGTGTTGAAATATGGAAGAGATTCTTGCACGGTCTTGTGCAGTCTCATGTAGACTTCATTACTGACAGTCCTGGACTATTTGTTTCATTACAAGCACTTTTTTTTTTTTTTATTACACTTCAGCTTGCCACCCACTGATAGTTTTTCTGCATCTTGTCCTTATGTCACGATACTAAAGCTTCTCCTAGCTGTCAAAAAGTCCATTGCTGCAAGGTCAACTTGGGATCCAGTGATTTTGAAATTTGTGAATCTCCCCTTGCATGAATGCTGCCTTCATGACCTCATGCCAAATGAAATATCACTTGAGCTATTTTTGGTAGTTCTTCAGGGACAAATTTCTACCTGAGTCTCCAAGCAACAGCATTTCACCAGGACCATGAAATTCCTGTGGTTCATTTCTGAATGATGAATTTTCATCTAAAACCTCCCTTTTTAATACCACTTTTAGTACAGAAGAAATAAATACAGGTCTAATGTTCACAAGATTCTGATTTCTTTTACTGACTATTGCCTCTTCTGTTTGTTTTGGTATGTGGAAGCTAAGAAGGCACAGCTGTGTCTTCACAGATAATCTTAAAGTGCATAACCTAGTTAATCTTGCCGAGATGCCAGCTGTCTGGTAGCTTTTTCCTCCAGCTGAACATCAGGGCTCACTGCAGGAGACCAGTTGCTGCATCTTCCACCCACTGCAAGGATAGCTGTGAAGGGGAGTAAGTGCAGCAGCAAGACAGTTTACTCTAAATAGCCAAGCAATCAATACAAGCAGTACACTTTTGGCTGAACTGCTGGGTCAGATGTTCGGTTCAGGAGAACAGTGTTTCAGCTGCTGCTTGTCCAAGGCAGCTGAAAAGGCTCTTCCATGTCTGCCGTGGAGAGGATGGTGTTGGCCAGTCGTGCAGAGGGAATTTACACTGACTCGCTTGCAATAGGGTATGAAAGTTTTGCACACTGTAATCTGGTAAGACCCAGGGCACCTGATCACTTCTGCCATTCAGAAATGCCCAGCCTCGCAAGCATCACGGGTTTAATACTGCCTGCCTGCATCTGAAAGGACTCTAATTGCTGTGTGGTGTTGCAAAAGGACAAGTTGCTCTAGACTAAGATAAAACGAGAGATTACAGTGCATGAGCCAATCTGTATTAGCTGCCTCGTGTGCCTGCTCATGCTCAGTGGTGAAATGGGATGTAACTAACTCTTCTTTCAGCAAGCACTGTGCTTCTAGGCACATCTGACATTTGCCTCAGAGTAACTGTGATATATCTGATATGCTCTGTGTCCTTTTGTTGCCTGGCCTCACAGTACCCCACTTGTCTTGGGAAGGCATTTCCTTTTCCAGAATGCAGCAGTCAGCATGATGGATGTTTGCAAGGATTAAAGGTAAGGAGTTCAGGACAGTCATTGCAATACTTTGAAACCTGGATTAAAAAGTTGAGGCAAAATTTGTTTTATGGTTACATCAATGCTAGTAAATTAGCATGATCAAGACAGTTCTGTGACACTGGTGCCCACTGCTGTGGAGGAGCCTTCATTCATGCTCTGAAATTCTTTTTCTCCACATTGGGCTACAGCCAAGATCTGTTGGGAATGGTGGATGACCCATGCTCACCCTGAATTGTGCCTGAGAATTGTCTGGAAGGTGGACAGCTGGCATGGGCTGAAAGCAAACTAGAGATAACTCCATCAAAAACTTACTAGAATGGAGGGATTTACTTCTGCTCCCCATGAGCACCTGGCTGATGTTTAATTTGCTAGTATGGACACAGTCTGTAAAGTGTCCTAAAAAATTTTACAACTTTAATTTTTTTTTATAATTACTAGGCTATAATAAGTGTTACAGTTGGCTTCTAGTTACATTAATTAAGCAATCTAAATTCTGATGTCCTATTTTAAGGAGTATTCATAGTAGTAAGATTGGAAAAATTGTGTGTGCAGGTTTAGAGCAAAGATTTTTTTCATTCTAGATATCAAGCTATGGGGAAAATTTCCAAGTTAATAAGTGTTATTTGGTTTGTTAGGATTTTTATTTGTTTGAGAAAGTATGCCATCTGCTTGAATAAGAGGCTTCAATGCTTTTCCTGACCTCTTTATAAGTTGTTGCTTTGTAGTTATGAATTCAGTTTGTGTTTAAAATGGGTGTTTTACAAGGGAGCATTTCATTTAATAGGATAAAAAAACTTATGCCAAAGACATTTCAGGAAGGACTGAAGCAAAAAAAAGACGTGAATTTAAGGTTTGGTGGTATTAGTACATGTTCCAAGCAATGCTTAAGTGGTGAAGAAAGTTGTATTTGAGCATTGAGAAGTTGGGTAGTTCCCTGAGAAACCAGCAAAGCTTATGAAGTGTAGGTTAACCAAAGATGGTTGCTTTCTTCTTTGGCCTGATGGGCAAGGAGTATGCACTAATACTTGTATGTATTTTTAATAAGATTTTTGTATTGTTGGTAATAGAAGAGTTACTTGAACATTGAAATATGTCGAGTCCATGCTGCAGTTAGCTTAAGTGCAGTGGAAATATGGCTACTGGTTTAGAGGCAAAAAGGGAATAATGAACAATCTACAACAGAGTTAAAAGCTGAAGCCTTTCATGTGATCAGTATTTGCAGACTTGTGTCGTAGTAAAAATTTTGGAGATTGTGAAATTGTTATGAATTGTATGCTGCTGTTATGTTCTATCCTGTAGCCTTTGGCAGAATTGACTAGGAAAAATGCAAAAGTAATTTTCTTTGTTATGTTGATGGTTTGGGTTATTCCTCATATGTTTGTTCCAAATAGGAGTTCATGTAATGTGAAAGATAGATGGTTCTCTTAGGTAATTACTTATTACTTCTAAAAATATTACTTATTACTTCTAAAAATGTAATCAATTTGTTAGAGGATTTTTTAATCCTGTTTTGTATTGAAGACATTAATTTTGTTATCTCAAAGTTGAGAATAATAGACTTTTTTTCTGAAAAATAACTTAACTCCTTAAAGCAGAATAACTGATTTAAGGCTTCTTCAGAAGTCCTTCAGAGAGCACTTAATTGTATTCTTGTGTACACACAAACCTGTGCTGTGGCTATGCAGCATTAAATTGTCATTTTTTTAAATGTAGTGACCATATATAGTGCAAATATTCAATTGATAAGTTTATTAAAAAAGGATTTTTCTTTTGCTTCACAGCAAAAAAAGAAATCTAAAATATCAAAATGGCATTTATAGTTTGAAAAAAACCCCAATAATATTTGGCAACTGAAAAAAGCCAAAAATCTGTAATAAAGTAATAAATCTCCTGGCTTGTCGCTGGTCCTCAGGAGCTGCCAGTCACTCTCTGCTATGCAGAGGCCTGGGATGTGACATGCAGATGACTGCCCATCATCAACAAAATTTTGACAGGCTGTTGGAAAGCCATGGTAGCCCATAAATGTTTTCAGCCACTAAGCCTGAGGGACTCTGACCTTTCCAAAGTGACATGGGAATCTGCCTTGGATTCCAATGAACACTAGGAAACACAGGTAACCCCTGAAATGCAGGTCTTGCTCTCTAAAGGGCCATGATCACCGCTTTCCTGGTGGGATTTTCCAGCTTTTGATGTGGTTTTATGATGTGGCCAAGTGCCCCATACATTGTTTTGAACTGCACAGAGAGGAGCATATGTTGTCACTAGGGATAGCTGAAAAAAAAAAAAGATCTAAAAGGGATCGTCTTATGATTGGATTTATTTTTATATATATATATTTATATTTATTTATTTATTTTTATACAGCTTATATGTTGATAGAAGCGTTTTCTCCCTATACCGTGGTGGTTGATTTTGTGTGTGTTGTTCAGCTTGACTTGTGAGGGGTGTATGTTTGGCCTGAACGCTGACATTTCTTTTTCTTATTTTAGATGTGCATAATAATGTTTTATGCATGTTTCACTTGTTTCCCTTCTCAAACAATTTCACTTTTGTTTGGTGCCATTGCTTTGCAACAGGCATATGGCTTAGTACTTTGTAATATATGTGTCTAGTTAAGCTGTGGGATACACCGATTCTCTTTACAGTAACTTTGCCCTGGACACCTGACTTCGTGTTCAGACTCACTCCTTTGGCGACGTTTAATTTGTCTTAGCTCAAGTTATAAAACTGGGGAACAATGTATCTTTCCTGAAAACTTAAATTTCTCTCATTACCTTTTGGTAAGTTAGCCTAACTCAGGGGAGAACAGCCACTGAATACATGAAATGCAGAGTGAAATTGGATTACTCCCCAGTCATTGTTTTCTCTGTGATATGAAGATGATGGGTCAGCAGCTAATGAGTTGCACTCATTTGCATTGTACCCTCTGACAGATTAGACAAGTTGAATTGTAAGCATCAGCCTCCTAGAAGAAAAGATTTGAATGCATAGGGTGATAATTAGAATTAACACTAATTTCAGCTTTAGATAACTCTGTTGGTAGAGGAAAGGGAGAAAAAGAAAGATGACCAAAGAGCATATTCCATATCGGTACATCAAAAAATGTATACTATGATGGCACCTACGTTTTGGGCCGAAGCATTCGAATTCAGAACAGTTTCAGAAACATCTGATTCTCCAGCTTGGGATGCTGCTGGCTGATTTACTGACTTTGGGAAAATTTTTATACTCCTCTTCAGGGCAGCTGAACCACATAATTAGATGGAATTGTCAGCACTGTTTGAGTAATGTAAAGATGTAGCAAAATGAACAGAAAATGAAAGTGTACATAGATAAAAGTGTTGCTTTTTCAGCAAACTAGAATGCATTTGAAAGACTAAAAGAGCAGAAAGATATCGAAAAGCTGTGGTGAATACATAAATATAAGCTCAGAATATCATGCTGTGATGCAAGGCTTTATTTTTACTGTAGTGTATTCGTTATGCTTGTGGAGGTGTATGTAGCAGGAGCAGTAAAATAATAGAACTACTTAAAAAGCTGTACTGGAAATATAGCAGACTAGGAAGAGCTTGTCTTAAGAAATACATGTTAGGCTTGTACATACCTTTTTCCTTTATTTTTTAATCAGCATTTACTTTTTTTTTTTCCTTAATACTTTTCTGTAATCTGAAATAGCATCAAATGCTTGTGGGAGGCAAATCGAACGATCACCTCCTACATGAAACGCTGACATGGATACCTTGTTCCTGTTCCCAGCAGCACGAAACAGGCTCTCCAGGAGTGATGTGGAGTAACTGAATTTGTAGCAGATAAGATCAAAGGCAGTGCTTACTTTGCAAAAGTCAATAGTTTCTTTTATACTGCCACTGCATTTTGTGGCTTAGGTTGACCTTCTGAAGTATGAGGAATGTGTTCATTGATCAATTAAGTATCTTTCTAAAGCAAAATACTCTGAAAGCATGTGAGTTTGTGTGACCACCCAGCCCCAGAAGGCAAGCCCTCATTCAACCCAGTGTTGATTGCTGATATGTTACTCATGATAAAGTGATTTACAGACATTTCTAGAAGAGCTGACTTCTTTAGTGGAAAGAAGACAATTCGTAAAATAATGTTCTTGTTTTTGTGACTTTTCTCCCGTGCTGAAGTTACAATTACATTGCATAATTGAAATTCTCACTGCATAGGGTTAATAGAAGTTTATAGGAAAAATTAGGTGACCATAATTTTTATTTATCTAGATTTTTTTTTTTTAAAGAGAAAGTAAATACCCATGCAATATGGGAGTCTTTTCATGTGAGAAATAAAACAGTGAAAAGGAATGCAGAAATTCCTCAAATAAAAAGGCACCCTCCCACACTGGGGGCTGAATAGATCACTGCTGTAATAAGGTATCTAAATTGAGTCATCACTTGAAGATCTTGATAAATGTCGTAGCACTGTTACTGCAAGTCTTGTAAGGAGAAAAAAAGGGTAATGTTTGCATGAAGAGTTTACAACTAACAAAGAATTAAAGACAGAGAGGATGAAGTGTGTGTGTCTTAGTCTGCATTATGTATGTGGACTTGTATTGCCCTGATTGTCAAAAGTGCTTGATAAAGCAAGGGTAGCACATCCCTGCTCAGCTGTGCAGATGAGGAAGGAGATTATGTGAAAGGTTGGCCGAATTAGTGATTTTGCTTTGCTTTTATTTGTTTGAGGGAAGGGAGGTATTTCACTCCTTCGTTCTCCTAGGGATGGAAAAGAAGCCTTTCTGTAAAACTGAGTGGCTCTGGGTGTGTGAATCTGGGCTGTGCCAGATCTTCTACAAAGGGTTGTAAGTCCGAAGACTGCCCATGGGCTGCTCTTACAGAGAGGAAGGAGAGTAGTAGTTGCTCTCTTCTCCGCTGCATAGACCATGATAACAGATACTTCTACTTCTAAAGGTTGATATATTTTTGCTAGATTTTAAAAAGACTTTATGATTATATAATGGATGAGGAAACTTCAGGAGCATTTCAAGACTTTAAATAACACAGCTTCACTCCCCTTGCCTAGTCACTGAATGTTGGTTGATTTCCTGTGTGTGGAATTTGTTCTGGAGAAGTATTTTGAAGTTAGGATGCATAAGATGGTATTTGAGCTTGAGTATAAACTTATTTTTGAATTTTGGTGATGAATTACTGTGATGCATAGCTTAAGACTGAGGTACCCAAAACTGGTCATGCTCTGTCAAATAACGAATGATTTTTGTTTGTTCATGTCTGTTAGTGGTAGGAGTAGTCCACAATATACAGGATTTTTTGGGTAAAAAAGTATAACTAGCCTAGTATGTTAACTAGTGCTGCTGAGAGGCATTTTTAAAGGCCCTTACTCATTAAAAAATAATAATAAATTTCGTAAGCATTATTTCAGACATGGGCTTTTAAAAATACTGTGTGATACTTGTTATAGAACACTTAATATTAAATTATTCCATTGCAGTTGTGTTTTTCCTTATTGTGGTTAATATTTCAAGGTATTTAAGTTGCTTATATATGTAGAATTGCACTACTACTTCTAACTGTTGTTGGCAGAATGCTAGGGAGTATCACTTTAAACAGTGAGACTAGCTGTAGTAAAAGACCCTGCTATGTCCATTGTAGTGTCAAATATGGAGAGGTAGGATATGGTTGCAGAAATCATATGGCTTTGATATTTTCCCCCTTAAAAAAATTCTTTGAATTCTTTTTTGACTGATCTAGATGTTGTAAGACAATTTGTGTAAAAAATTAAAAACCAAACTTCGACGAAATTTTTATCTGGTAGGTGTTCTGACTTTATACATACTTTCAGATTAAAGGTATTATTATATAATTATAATATTGTTGTTATATATGTTGTATATTATTTTCCTAAAATGTTCCTAAAGTGGTCTATGATTTTCCTAAAACAAATTATCTTAAATAAAAAAAAAATCTTCAAATGCCATAAGCTGAGAAGAAAGCAGATATAAATAACAAGAGGTGAGGAACCTTAGTGAAAAAAGTGCACATTATCTCAAGTTCAAACTACAGAGTGTCATTTTCTGGTAGTGAGTTCTCTGAGGCTGCTAGGTCATGCACATTCTGCATATTTTTGTAGTGATAGTGTTACTGTGCAGTTGCTTTATGCTGGGGGAAAAAAGAAATTACTGGGCCAAAGTCTCTGCTAGAAAGATTTATTATGATTTTTCTTATTTGAAGTTGAAACCTGACCTTGTAAATACCTGGATTTTATTACAAAGGGAGAACTGTTCAACACTTTTTTGTTTGTGGGGTTTTTTTCTAGTGGTTTGCCAAGTACCTGGCACCAAGGAGTAAAATATGGTTTTATTATTTTATCATGAAAAAGAAATGAGAAAACTTTGGAAAACTATTTCTCTTGGCTATTTTTTGCAAAATAGAGAATATGGTAAAGATAGTGAAAAATAAAGAATATGATGAAGTGTACTATGCTGACCTATTTATTCTGTTTCATCTCACTGTGATAATCCTGGATTATGCTCAGTAATTCTGCTAACACTATTTACAAGAAACTGATTTTATTTTCACTTTCCTAAAATGGTTTAAAAGGAACAAAACTATTTTAATAGTGATGGATAGTCCAGAGTTTGGAAAATACTCATAATTGAAGAACAGTAATAATGGACAAAAGAATTGGCTTTTTAAAACTGGAAAAAAATTGAGATGTTTTCAAGGTGAAATATTCCAGAGAATTGAAAATATTGTGAAAATTGTTCAGATGGAGGTGACAGGGCTTGCAGTCCTCCCCCAGTACTTTCTTTTTGTCTTGGAATAAGCACCTTTACCTCTTATAACCGTGGTAGCCCCCTTGCCTGATTTCAGTGATTAAAAGGCTTGTTTGCACTAGATTTGGGGTTAAGATCATGGTTCTCCCCTCTTTGTAGCTGCTTTGACAGCACTGGAGTAAAACAACTTTTGCTGTGTGAGATGTTTGTTTCCTATCTATGACTGTTTCCACCTTCATCCTCGGTGAGGAAAAGACTCATGGTTTTGTTCACAGAAACATGCTTTAATATTTAATTAGTACTGAATTAAGTTTTTATTCATGTCCATGACAGAAATTATTTTTAACATTCTCTAAACAGTTCCCCATGCTTCCCAAGTTGTGCTTGAGGGGGGAAAAAAAAGTATGCATACTTGCATTTTCTATAATTTTGAGTCAAGGTAGTAACTTCTGAAGTTGACCAGTTAATATTAGACACCATGCTATTGTGCCAGAGCAGAATGGCACTATCTCCTTCTGCACATTGAGACTATGCATTTTTGGATAAAGAGGACACTGACGTTCTGATTTCCAATTCTGCTGTCAGCAGTAATGAATCTTCAATATGCTACTGAAAGGTCTAGGAAAACTGGAAGGCAGAAACTGGCAGGTAAATGTGATGAATTTATTTTGGCCTTACTGTTGGATAAAGGAGAACTGGAAAAGTCAGAGCCTGCCAAACAGAGCTTCCTGGCAAGAACAGCTGCCCTACCTCAGACCTTTGGAAAAAACACTCAGTATGACTAGATGTGATACAAAAATCTCTCTCATTCCATCTGGGAAATCGTTTGCAGCCCATTGCCATCAGTCCGGAGACTGGAATGTTCATGTCTCTGCAACTGATTTGCATCCTGGGCCAAGGCACAATAACTAAGATTGACTGTCATTGGTGGATCTCTGTGTCATCCTTTTTTGTTCCAAGTCTGGTGATTACATAGGATTACAGTGGATTTTGTCTTTTTATAGTTCAATTTTTTTTTTAATTACTGTTGTCCATTTCCGTGGTATCTATGCGTCCTGGATGAACCTTGGCTCCTCACGTTCTGTTGGACTATGGATGAAGAACTTGCAAAGAGCTTTGTGGCAACCACACAAACTGCATTGCAGACTGATACTTTTAAAAAGTTCAAAACAAAATTGCTCTGTTGCTTTTTTTTTTTCATTTTAGTCTTATAAATTACTCCTGTTAATCTTAAAATTTTAAAAGCTTTTCTGCAGGGTCTAGTGGTGCAAGAGCAGTGTGATCTTATGACTGGTGAAGTAACTGTTATTTCAGATTTTTCCAGTTTTGTTTGAAGGAATCAGGAAGACCGAACTGGCTGGAGGAGTTAAGTTACTCTTACAAGTCATTCTAAACAGGAAATTAAGGAGATAAAAGCACCCTGCTGTGAAAATAATAATGCACTGTGAGCGAGAGTTGAAGTGCAGTAAATAGGAAAAATGTGTTGTGGCACTTCTACATGCTTATAGTTTGACCTGTGTATTGACTACATTTATTAATGGCACATAATAAATATGCTTGCACAGTTCTGAATAAACGGTAACAGCAATCTGCTAAGGTAGTACTGAGCATGAGTATTAGTTGTTGTCAGAGGCTCTTTTTTATATTGGCAATAATTTTTACCAGGTGATGTAATTTTTTTTTTCTGACCATACAAGTGTAGTGGATTAACAAACTAAAAGCCCATATAGTTTCTCAAAGAGGGGAACAGATTTATGGATATAAGGTATTTTATTTCTAGTTTGTGGTTCAGGTGTAGTGAAGAAATGGTCTTTTGCATCCTTTCTGTCTCTTTCCAGCTGGAGAAATTTTTAATTCTTTACTTAGGATAGTTAAGCAGTCAACTTGGCTGTTTGGAGAACACTGTCCTAATTCTACAAAGATTGGATAGACTTAATGTTCTCTTCCAGATATGTTTTAGAGTGCAGAAATTAAAACCTAACATGATTTAGATTATATCACCTTGAGTAGCTGCTTTTTCTGCATGGTGCAGCCCAACAGTTGAGTTCAGCTTGTCAAATTGTGATAACTGTTCTTGACTGTCTGGAGTCTGCTGGGGGGCCTTCGTGTTGTCAGATGGAGGAGTTGGCTTCCTCCCTCTTTTGACAGATGGGGAATCAATTGATCTTCCAGAGATAGTGTAAAGATGTGATTTTAATTCTAGACTTATCTTCAATACAACAGTACAATCTACAATACTCCTCCTGACAACAGTGAGGTGAAAAAATGGACTAAGTATTGAACTTTTGATTCTCTGTAGTTTTCCTAAAGTCATTCATTTCATAGCTTAAGTCTTCATCTGTGGTGGTCATGGAGGCCTGCATTTGTTTCCTGTTTGTGTTTTTATTTTAGCCTTAGAAACATAGTTCTGTTGGAAGGCTTCGTGAAGCTATTGCAGGTGCTCTTTGTGATACCCTGCTGCTTAGTGAGAAGTACCAATATCCAACTGCTACCAATTGCATCCTTTACCTAAGGTGATCATTTAGGCTATTTGAATTAGAATTTGAGTACTAATAAAACCGAAAGAGAAGAAGCTTAAACTTTCAGATGTTGTCCCTACTTTGACCCGTCTTGCTTTTTGTAAGAGTGCTCCTCAAGGTCTGGGTGTTTAGGTTTGAGGGAGTATGAATCAGGAAGCTGGCCTGCCTAGGGGAACATATCTCTGTTGTTCATACTGCATAGCTGTAAGATTTTTTTGGCTAGCAATGTGACTCCTATAAAAAAACTCTGCTTTCCAATGCCAGTTCTGGTTCTGGAAGCTCTGTAATAAGATGCCTCTTAAAAGTAGTTAGGTAACAAGACAGAATCCCTCAGCACTTTCCAGTTTCTCATCCTTGGAAGGGAAAAGTTGAAGTTAGTTATTTTAGATTCACTCTGATTTATTTATATGCTGAATCCATTTTCTTGGTGGGAACACATATTGCATTCTGGCACTCGTACCTCACATATGGCTTAAGAGGCTCCGATCAGGTTTCTGAACATGGAATTAATCCCATTCTCTGGCTATTTCAGCATCCCTTCCATCATCCTGGACAGTATCAGACCAATGCCAGGTTTCCACTGTACTAAAACTTAGAAGAGTCTAATAATATTAACCCTACCTCCCCTCCCAGCTTTCTACATTAAGGATGTTGAGCAGTGCTTTTGTATCTTGTTTCCAGAAAATGAGAGACATGGAATGTGATAACATATTATTAGATGGTAATACTTAATGGTTACAAGAGGTTTTAGGGGTTTATTTAAAAATAATTTAAATCATGTTAACTTATTTTCTTCACAAAGTCAGTCCGTACTGAAATAACACTGTGTCCAATTGCCCTTGAAGTTAAACTTAAGGAAAGATTTTTTTTGTTAATCGCTATTTTTGTTGTTTGACGTTTAATAGGTGAACAGTGTGAAGACTGGTAAAAGAAAAGGTGAATTTATTCAGTTGTAATGAGCTGTCATTTTTCCACAAAGGAATTATAAGACTCCTTTTCTAAGATTTAAACATTATATTGATACACAAATATACATTGAGATGTAGCTGCTTGGCTTTTTTTTATCAGACTGTTGAATCAATCTCACTTGCTTTGGGACCCAAGCTTTAGATACCCAAGTGAGAGGCTTAAAAATATTGAAGATTAAATTTTCTAATATTGCTTTTAAATCCTGTTTCCTCCTTGGTTAGTAAAGCATATTCCAAACATGACTTCTCTACATTTGTTAACTCTTTGTATCTATTACCTGTTTATGTGCAAAAATAGGCACAAATTCTGTGATAATGTGACATCAGTCAATATTAGTCACCTCAGATATTACTTGCTCCCTGTCTGCTAATCCAGAAAGGTAAACCTGTGTGAACTAGCAGTTAATCTGAAGTAGATGACTATGTAATTATGTTGCTTATTTATGTTTCATTTATTATAGAAAGTCTGTAAGCTTTACTTAAGAGAAGGGGCAGCTCTGTCTCTTCAGTCCTCTTGCTGATGTTTGCTGTTTCCTTTCTGCTGAGTTGGTATGCCTCCATTTTGCCTAATGGGATATTATTTTGGTAACAAGTAAGGAGTGCATTCCCAAGCCTCTTCTCCCCTGTCTTTATTATAATAACTTGTGTTATTATAATGTGAATAAAGCCAGCAAGCTTGGTATCAAGGGATCATGGTGGTTCCCTACATAATTCTTAATCCTATTTTCTGTCACAGAGCTGAGCATTTGCTCCCCAGAAAAGCAGTGCTAAGGTAAATGTTCTCATTTTCACTACTGCTGTTTCACTGTGATAAATGTTTTTGAAAACTGTATAGCCGATTATTCAGACAAACACAGATGGTACACAAAGGTAGTTGTTGGCTTTTATGGAAAAACTGCACCTTTGGAATCACATGGTGTGAAAAGTAATTCACAAAATTGTAACAGAAAGAAGGAGAGGAACTCCTGAAAAATACCTGTGATGGAAGATATCTCTCTGCCAGGTCTCTGTTTTGGAAAAGCAAAGCTCCAATGGGTGCCACTGAAGATGGATACCTGTGCTGGGAAAAGTGTCAGAAAGCGTTTAGATTGTCTCCTTGCTGTTTGTCTCCTGAGATACCAAATGTATATGTAACAGAAGTGGGAGCTGAAGGACTTGAAACTCCAAGTTTCTAACTTCCATCTCTTTTATTATCAGAGAGATATAACTCCTCTTGCTCCAGAGCTGTCAATACAAAAGATTTTAATTTTCATCTGTAGTATTCCACTGACATAAAAATATGATTTAAATATAGTATTGAAATCCATGGTAGGTTTATACTTGTCACTTCTTTTTATTGTCTTAGTCATCAATCTGTTTCTTAGCTACTTCAAAAGGGCACCACTAAAAATTGATGCTATTATTTTTCACTCATATGTGATATGCTTCAGTGTTCTGAAGCATCACTGCTTGTCACAGTCTGCGTTTTTCAGTGGCTGTAACTGAAAGCTAAAGCTAAACCTGTGTTTTCCCAGAAGTTTTATGCAACTGAAGTCAGATGCTGGGAATTTGGATTCTCATGTTACCCCCTTTGGTTGCTCCCTCTGTCATCATGCCTGTATCTTTGGGTTTGGTGGCCTTTTTGAAAATGCCAGAGCATTTTAGAATGCTTATCATGCCATGGCCATGGGAGTGGGGTTTTGCCTCTGGGTAGTTTGGTCTTCTTGGCTGCACAGCTGTTGTTACAAGGATGGTGGTACTTTCCTCTTTGGAATCACAGTCAGCTCTGAGACAGTCACATTTATGTAAACAAACTCTCCATCTTGATCTCACTGAGGTTAACAGAAGTTTCTCTTTGTTTGTAACATCTTCTGTTCAGACTGTAAACTTTTAAGAAGATAGAAGTATACAAGGATTTAATTGTTTGTATTAGGATTAACTGAGATTATATGAGTTGTTCAGTATTTAGTCAAGTCACTAAAGAAATGCTTATGATTCACAATGGTGCATCATGTTTGGGAAACTCATGCCACTGAAGTTTTAGGAGTTAAGTGTAAAATTGATGAATTCTGATATACAATTGAGTCATGAATATCTTGTCTTTCTACTGCGTTTGTCACACAGATATGATACTTGACACTTCCTTATTTCATCATTTGGGATCAGAATTCTCTAGGTTTTCCTTGGTATGTCTTTCTCTAAAGCACAGTGTTATCACTGGTCCTCTTATTTTTGTGCCTTACAACACTGACTGTTGTTACTAAAACTTGCATTTCTGGTTTTATATGATTTTAGAAGAATCTAAGTTTATCTTATAAATGGTAAAATTTTTGGCTTAGATAGTAACAATGAAAATTTTGGTAATATGAATCCTAAAGATTCAAAAGCTGAAAGCAATGGAAGGGAGGCTGTTAAAAACAAAACAAACACACACACAAAAAACCCACAAAAAGACCAACAAACCGCTAGAAAAAACCCTGCCTTTATGGATTTGAAACCATTCTTGTTTAAACAAAACTTGGTTTTTTTTTTTTGTTGTTGTTATAAATAGTCAGAACTATTGACAGATATCAGACATGTAAATACAAAAGCTATATTTTCTTCAGATCACAGAGAGTTGAGATGGCTTAGAAAGAGTTACTGGGGCAAAAAAAACCATTTCCCCAAATGTAGCTACGGCAGTTAGCTTCAGGTTGAATAGCAAAAAAGGGATTGCCCAGTTATCTGTGGGGTATTTGTATAATAGCACAATTTACAGTTCAGGTTGGGTGATCAGGGAGGGCTTGACAGAGTGCATGTTTATTGCTGGTGACAAGTAAGACCAAAAGTACTTGCAGTGCCAGGTATTGTTTTAATGACTTGACCAAAATGCTTGTATTTACCTACTGTAAAAAATAACTAAAACTGTGAGTGTTGGAAAAGATGATGACTATTTAATTATATGAGGAAATGATGGCTTTTACTATGAAGACCCTTTGAATAAAAGGGGCTGGGTGAGGTTTTATGACCTGCACTGTAGGTTAGACTCAGTGCCTTTTTAAGCATTTGATGTAAAGGAAGATTAAATTAAAAGTATGAAAAGGACCTCCTCCAGGAAAGAGATTAAGAGGTGAAACGCTCAAGTGAGAGGGAGTTAAAAATCGTGGGTTTGTTTTTTCACTTGAAAAGGAGTTATTTTGTTTACTTGCTAGAATAGCAGAGGATTCTATAAGACTTCTAAGTTCGTTCTGAGCAGCTCATAGGCTGTGGCTGAAATCAGCACTAAACCTGCCCTGAAGTAACATTCAATTCTTAAAGCTGAGATAGTTCAATTGACAGCTGCCACCCAGAAGAATTTTCTGTTGAGCTTTTAAATCTGCAATGTTTTACAAGAATTTGTACATTTAAGTCTTCTTTGTATTTCAGACCATTCCCCAGGTGTGTTGACCCATAAAGATCTTTCCTTAGTGTTGGGCAAGTCATTTGGTACTAAACATGTTAGGGACAACTGCTCAAATGCAATAGCAACAGCATGCCTTCATCTACGTGATGAATGCGTTGTGTGTGTCATGTGAAGTTATTGCTGGGAGCTGCTGCAGGAGGGGAAGATCACAGCTGTGTTCAGTGTATTCCTTATGCAGTGCTGAATGTATGACATGGAGGGTAAGAGCCTATGCTAAGGCAGGAGCTGCCGTTATCAAAGGAGAAAATAGTTTAAAAAAATGTATGAATCTTTCTAGTGCTTTTTATGGGAGAGCATGGGGAAAAACTTAGTTTTGCCTGGAACATGATAGTCCATTTATTTTCATCATTCTTGGCCTGGTTTGTTGTTGTTTTACTTTTGTTGAATAGTGATGCAAATCTCTCAGTTTCAGTGGTGATTTAAGTTTGGCAAAGGAATTGTGTGGATGCAAGGCACACCCATCATTATTATTTAAATGTTTCTATTACGGTGCCATTTCGGTAGGTGGGAGGTGAGGATACATCTGTCCTGTGCATGAAGGAAACCAAGTGCATGGGAATGTGTGGACAGATGGATAAAAAGATAATTTAAGATGAGAACTAGGATGATTTGGCAGACTGTTGTTATAAACTCATATGGAAATCCAGTTTTTGGACCAAGACATCTTTCTTGAATGGAAAGAAAAGTAGATACTTTGTAAATTTTTTATTCTGTCACTTAAAATTTCTATATATTCTGACATCAGACGGTCTCTTTTCTGTAATCTCTGTTGATACTTCTTATCACAGGGACTAATCATTGCAGAAGATATATAGCTTGCATTAGTACACAAATTCATATACACACTGTTTCGTTTGTAACTTTAAAATGTCTCTTACAAGAGGTTGTATGGCATGCTAAGACTGTTTAGATGAAATGGTGGTTGTTCAGCCTTTCACCTGCAGCTCACTAAGGTGCATCCATCAGGACCTGACAAACGACTGGGCCGCACGGGCACCCTAGCTCTGGGTGTCCCACCCCATCCCATCCCTATGGGGGCTCCCCCAGCTCTGTGTGTCCCAGCCCATCCCTACGGGGGCTCCCCCATGTGCCCACAGTCCAGGCCCCATGGCAGGTCCTGCCCCAGTGCTTGCACAACAGGGCCAGTCTCCAGCTCCCTGTGTCCTGCACCCAGGTGCTGCTGGCTCCAGCTATGCCCTGACAGGAGGAAAGTTAAAAAGAAGGCAAACAAGAACCTCTCCCTCAGATTTCTTTTCTTTGGCAGCCAGTTCAGCTGCAGCATTGTTGGACAGCCAAAGAC
Source organism: Eulacestoma nigropectus (assembly GCA_013397775.1). NCBI lineage: Eukaryota > Metazoa > Chordata > Aves > Passeriformes > Eulacestoma > Eulacestoma nigropectus. The sequence goes on from VZTE01001450.1 coordinate 190,389, forward strand.
ATACACAGAAATGCTGCAGTAGTCACCTAGATTTCTCTTCATTATCCTCAAGGTGGATTTGGTTGTTCAATTGGTCCCTGTCCTTTCTCATGCCCCTTCCGGGCACCAAGATAAAGTGTTTCTCCTTCTTGGACTACTTCAACCAGAACATGTTTCCATTTGTTTTCATTTCTTCTGCCAGGTGCTATCTGCCTTACAGCTGCAGTGAGACAAAGTAGCTTTAACCTTTTACTCTGTCGTGCCTGGTTTGTTGGCCCCATCACTCCTGGAGCCCAAGCAGGGCTGTTACCTTTTCCTCTCTTCTGCCTTGAGCTGGAGATGGGACTTGACAGGCTACTGGGTGAGCTGTGCTGTAGACACTGTGTATCAGCACGGTGCTAATTAATCTGATGGTGAGAACCAGAGGGAGCAATGGCAGAAGCCTTCCCTTAATGAAGGCTGTTTTCATGGCTAGAAAAGCGCAAGAGAACTGTAACTTCTGCTTACAGGTGCACTTGCAGAACAAAAGCTGTTGAAAAAGGCAAAAAAAAAAAAAGGTGTTATCAATTTCAAGAGTTTTGAAAGGAAAAAGCTGACTTTGGAGAAAGAGATTTTGACTTTGGTAGAAAGAGCAGGCCCTAGTCTCTTACTGGACCAGTTTAATATTTTTTCCTCAATTTTAAGTTAAAAGACTATATAATTAGAAATCAAAAGCCCTGCCTTGGAATAGGAATTGGTAGTGTGAAAGTTGCAAATCCAAGTTAAAAATTTCAGCAAATCATTACAGTTAGGTCTGACCAAAAGTCTGACTGTGTCTTTAAAAAAAACTAGGTAAGCGTTAATAATACTTGTTAAAATTTAACTGCAGGATTTAAATAAAGGGCTTGTCTGCATACACTTCTAGGATTCCTTGGGTGGAGGGGCTGGCTACAGAAGAATATTTATTGTCATTAATCTTAATCTGCTGTTATCTAGTTTGTCTGTACAATCAGTTTAAACTGGCATAATATATGGTGATGGTGTTCATCAGGTTAGGTGAGTTAGTTTAAAAAATTTTTAAAATTTGCCTTATTCTTTGACTGCTTCTGGAACTGATGTGCCCTCTTTCCAATGTATTCTGAAGTTGTGAGAATTGGGCATATCGCTAAAAAAGATAAGAAATTTTGGAAATTGCAGATTTTGAAGGGTTATGGCAAGGCTCTCAGAATGGAAATCAAGGCTTGTTCTAGGAGCCAGTTCAGAGGAATTGTACATAACTCTGAGGCAGCATGGACCTTGTAGGAACCTTCTGTATGAATGAGGATGGGTGTATGGCTGAGCTGCAGCTTTTTGTCTCAGTTACTTCCCAAACCAGTTGAATTTTTTTTTTTTTTCCTGTTCATGGGTCTTGCACCATAGTTACTAGAGTGATAAAATCCTAGGCTAAAATTAGTATTGGAAGGAGAGGTTCTTTGGAAAAAGGAGCTTTGCTATTTCATTCTGGAATTGCATTTCTCTTCTATAAGCCCATTGCATAACAATCATGACAACCTGGAGTTTTATTTTATTATATATACATATATTAATTATATATTAATTTTTATTAATTACTTAAACTAAATCTATAGTTTTACAGATATGTATATATGCTCTTGGGCAGACATTGTGTTGCTTCGTCTTGCTTTGCTTTCTGCATTTATTGCTGATGGACTCGGTGGTACAAGGAGAGCTGTAAGGTTATTTTCACTTCTTTCCTTTAAACTTTTCTTTGGGGGTGAGCTGTAGTTTAAAACACTTTTTGCCGAAATGTGGCCTAAAGATGAAAAAAAAAAAAAAAAAGAGTTTGCCAATAGGTGCCTGTTCCTGTATTTTTTGAGTACTTTGCACTATGGAAGACAGTCCCACAGAACCAACAAACTAACAAAGAAATAGAATAAAATATGTTATCTTTTTCTGTCTTTTGTCTTCTAACTTTCTATTGCCTCACTTAACTGTGTGAAGACAGAAAAGTGAAATACAGTTCATGCTGTACTGCAGACACAGGGCCCAGTGAAGCAGTGGGGGCAGATGCAGCCAAGTTCGCCATCAGAGCAAACTGGCACCCTGCTTATGGGGTGCTTACAGGCATGAACAGAGGGCTCAATGACTGTAGGAAAGGGACATGAATAGCTTTGGTGCCTTTATTGTTACTGTGTTTCATGTTAAAACACTCAGTTTTAACCACCTATTTATTTAGGTGTGTTCAATGCAAGTTAGAGGTTTTCCAGTGTACTCACAAAATACTGTAAGAACATTTAATGTCTCCACTCCTCCGTTGTACTGGTGGTTTCCTAAATATGTAGAGCTCAGAAGCAGTGGGCATGTTAATGCTTTTCATTTATCATCACTTTGTTTCTGTTTCTGAGGTTGTTTGTGTATTTATTTTGTTTCTTTCTGAAGATGTCTAAGCAAGCCACTTTGAACAGGGCCTGAGCTTCCATTTTATGTTGGTAACCGTGACTCATCTGTGTTATTTTTAACACTGTAACCATGAATTTATTTTTTCTTAAGTGATTCTGGTTATTTTTCTTACAGTTCAGTTTTTCTCTTTCTGTCTACCATAAATCAGTCTGGAAACCTGGGCTATATGTCTGTAACACAGCAAGCTACCTAGAAGTGAATATTATAACAATCGCTATTGTGTTGTAATTGGAGCTGTTAATGTAGGGTGACATTCTTGCCCCTTATTAGTCAGTAGGTTTTGTGCAGCTGTTCTGGATGGCATTTGGGGAGACAAGATCCATCACACCTACAGAGCCTGTAGAGTCCTTGAAAATGAGGAGTGTCTCTGCCGTAGGCTGTATGATTTTTAAAAAAAGAAAAGTGTCCTTGAATATCATGGACATAATTATGCTTGCAAACACATGCAGAGTCCTGCTGATTTGGTTCAGCCAGTCCAGTGAAGACATAAAGGAAAGAATTAAATACAGACTTGGGTTCTTTTTTTTGTTTTAACCTCCCTAGGAACATTTTCCGAGCCAATCTTAAATTTTTTCCCTCATAAATAATTGTATTTTCACAGAAGCCAGAACGTCTGTTGTGACTACCATTCTAAGTAATGCTTTTCAAAATCCTGATTTTCTTAATAACTTACTTCTCCCTCCACAATAATTTCATGCATGTCTCCCTCAGAGATATTGGAGGCAATCTTCAGCACTGCATGACCAGTCCAAGGAAATACTGATCTGCCTTTGAGACTGGACTCTGATCCAGCTTTAACCTTTGTAATGTTAATAAATACTGTATTTTTTGCCTTTTTTTTGTGGTGGTACACAACCTCATAAACCGTTAGTCTATAAAATGTTTGCCTCTGCAAAGACAGTGGTGCCAGGCCTGCCGGTTAGACAGCTTTTTCGTTCTTTACCTTTTGGTTGCTGATATTCAGTAATCTTTACTCCTCTAGTCATAAAAATACAGTGTTTAAAATATAGCTTCTAGCACAAGTGTCCTGCACTTCTGCTTGAAAGATCTTGTCTTGCTGACTGGTTTTTAAGTCATGCACTGCTGCTGCAGCATCTGCCCTTGTTGCTCCTTGTTTCAGGTTTACGGTCTGCACAACTAGGGATCTAGTATTTTTTTTTCATGAGACTCACAGAAATTGATATTCCTCATAGTAATTTATAGATCATAAATACATAGTCCCATTCTGGTATGGGGACAGTTTCAGAAGTTCTGTGTTGGGACTTTGCTGGATCATGTCTGTCTGTGGTTCACGGAGCGTCTTTGCCGAAGATAAGTTTCATTCATACCTTCTGCATTGTTATTAGTAGAAAATACTGCCTATTTTCAAGGGGATCATTTAATCAGGTCTATTGGTTTTTTTGTAGCTGTACCTTACATGAAAGAGCACAATTTTCATGAGGTTGAATTTGCTGCAGCAAGTGTAAAACAATGCTGATGTGTGGAACAAGCTAGTTGTTGACAGTTGTAAATAAATTTCTCTTCACCCCAAGTTGTAGTTGCACTGCTACTACCCTACTGCAAAATCAAGTATTTCATATCTTGTCAGCATCTTGTGACTAGGCAGACTTGTATCTTATTTTGTTACAGTAATTTCAGACAGTAATTAATTTGATCCTTTTATTTCAGGCAGTAACTACTTCAGGCTTACAAGCCAAACTTTGGACTCTTAGCTTTTGGAGAAAAAAGAAGCTCCTCCTTTTAAAGGACTGGGACACATAATAGAGACTCTTAAGTGGCATCTGACCTCGCTTTTAATAAGGTAGTGTGGGTATTGCAGCAGTTCAGATACGGAGCTTACTGCTCAGTGCTTGACCTATGGGACCAGGTGCCATAAACTGACCTCCTTTACACCCTTCCATATTCCCTCTGGCTGGACTGGCCATGGCCTTGCTTGCAAGCTGCAGAACAGCTATTTTGGCCTAACAGACTCTGTTTGGGGTGTTTCTTGTATGTGCCATTACATATGTAAGACAAGACTTTGATTTGTCCTTAATACTGTGGTGACAGACAAGAGAAGAGAGAGAAACCAGGCCTGCTTTACCCAGTCCTTGTGCTGTTAGCCTTCATGGAAGTTTGCTCTTGGTTTCAAGAGGGTGGTTCTGGCTCTACCACAGTGGGCAACTTTGTCCATCCATCTGTTGTAGGGATGCGTTTCCTTCCTATCTGAATAAGAGCAGTGTAAGTGAGAAGGGAAAATCTCCCCTGTGGCTGAACACATGATTCAGTTTCTTTTTGCGTGATAGCTGCTGTGGGCTCTTTTGGGAGCCCCTTTTGTCCTCCATGGTTGTTGCTGTCACCTGGTCTTCTTTCCTCAGTTCTGTGGCACAACTTTGTGTGTCAGGAGCACTCCTTGACCTGGTTCTTGGCTGGTGCCTGTCAGGGGGAGCTAACCAAGGCTCATGGGCTTCATGATCGTTCTTTCTTAGCATATGATTTCTGCTTTTAGGCTGTCAAATCCCTGTGCATAAAAGCACTGTTAATTCCATATTGCAGTAATAAAAAAAAGCTATTAGAACAACATCCATTTATAGTCCAGTAATATTTTCAAAGACTAAAAATATATCCTAACTTGGATGGAGAGTGAAATTTTGTTCTGGCAACCCCAGTGGTGGTAATCAATCCCTCTGCCTGAGACAGGCAGGTGGCATGTCACTCAGCCTGCCTCCCTTACTGTCATCCTTCTTCTGTTGGCTTGTGTTCCCTGTCTTGGCATACATTAGACTTCTTAAGGTTATATTTCATGATATGTCAAGTTTGGTTATAATTTTTAGATCTTGTGATCCTTTCATCTTTAAATGAAAGAAAATAAGAACAATTGCACTGTGTTCCTACTCCTTAGCTTTTTCTGTAAATAATTAAATATTGCAAATATTAAAGTTAAATAACAGATGTGTAAAATCCATCATTTAGCTGTGATTTTACAAGTGACTATTTTGTTTATTTCCAGGGAATGTTTTGGCATGTTCAGAGCTTTGAATTAACTTTGCTTTTTAAAATCCTTCTTCACCTTATTTGACTTCAGTGACTATGCTGAAACAACTAACTGCACTCCCCTGCCTCCCTTGCTTTTGTTTCTCTCTTTGGTTGTTCCAGTGGCTTCTCCTTGAATGGAGTCCTCCTTGTCCTTATTTTCCTTACTCCTTTGAGATTGTGATGGCTCCTTGGTGGTCTTACCTCCCATTCAGAATTTCTGGGCAGTCTGATTCATCCTAGTGACAGCTGTAGTGAAGACGATTCAGAACTCCTTGTGTGGTGAACCACAAACTTCTGCATGGTCAATCACCTTCCCTTTTTTTTTAAAATTTTATTTATTTATTTATTTATTTGTGTGTGTGTATGTGTGTTTGTCACTGTTGAGAGCACTTACCAGCCTCTAAAGATGAAACATGTGACTCTTCTCTTGAGCTCTTATTCTCAGACTACAGAATGGTTCTGGAAACTTGCCTTTCTTTCTGTGCATGCAGCATAAGCTTTCCTCCGGAGAGGTCTGAGTCCTGTACGGACTGCCACAGGATCCATCTTTATGCTCTCCGGATGCTAAGCTTAGCCAGTCATTTCAACATTCATTTTTACTGAAATCTGTATCTTTGTATGTTGCTGCCCTGGAATCCTCTTCTTCCACTATTTATTTAACGTACTAGCTTCTTGTCTTTATCTCCAGTACCACTCACAGCTCTCTCTGCTGTATCATTTCTCATTCCTTAAATTTTCTTGTTGTTCAGACAGTACCACTTGCAAAACTCCCTTTGCCTGTAGTTCTTGTGTTTGTTCTTTATCAGCTGCTGTTTATGCATGGCAGTGAATTCTCAGAACTGACCTTTTCATCTCCTTTGAAACCTTAAAATCTCCATCTGTAGTGACACTTCTTTTACCGATTAGACAGCATGGAGCTGCTATTCACAGGAAGTTGTCAGAGGTCCATGCGGGAGTTTAGGTGTCCCAAACTCCAGGGGACCAGAAGAGCAAAGGTGTCCCAGCTCCTTGAGTGCTGCCTTGGTGCCTTGCACTGCAGAGTAAAATCCCTGGCTGTGGTGGTACAGGTAGATGGGAAGGTGCATTTAGGTGGTTATAGTAAATTTAATGAAGAAACAGGTACCTGCCCTCCTATCATCCTGAAGCCCCACTGACCCCTTGTTCAATAACCTTTAGTACTATCTCAGGACTGATAAATTTTGCATCATCATAATGGATGATTCAAATGGTACTGTATTTTCTTAATCAATGCAGCCATGAGTCCGGGAAGGAAATGGTTAATTGAATAAAATATGCCATTTTAATTGGCTGTTTATATGTGGAAATTCGCTTTCAGAGTGATAATTATTTCAGGATAATTTTATCTAATTAATTAGCACTATTATTCCTTTTTTAATCCTGAATTCACAGCTCTTACATTAACTTAATTGTACCAGCACAGCCACACAGAGAAATTATGTGGTTTGCCTCTTTTACTCGCATAGGTGGGTTGTTTGTTTCATTAAGAACAGAAAATTTGTGATCATATAGAACTTTCACAGCTCTCTGTAAAGTTAAAGGCAGAAATACATTTTGATACAGACTGTGAATATGTATGGTAAGTCTGAATTAAATGGGGACACACAGAAATTGGATAAATGCTCAGCAAATTTGCATGCTCTCTGAAATCTAGAATAAGGATTTAAGATGGGAAGGATAATTTGATGATCAGGGCCACCTGCCTGCCCAGGTAGACTTCCCTCCCTAGCATGCTATTTCCAGTTGCTTTCCATTGCTTTTCCAGATGGTTGTACAGCTGTATATGCTGTATAGAAACTCCATTTTCAGTACAGCAACTTTGTATGTGAAAAGCAGTCATATGTCAGTCTTTAATGATTTTCCCATTTTTCTACTGAAGATCATTTTGCACATCTCAGCATGACAGTTCAGTCAACTGGCTTCTCTTTACATGAATGAAAAAAAAGCTTTGCTGGTAGGTCTTTAAGAAGTGGATTAAGACTGTAGATACTCCCAGTGAAACAATATGCTCAAACCAGTTCAACTCAATTGAAGTATTTACTTTAGGTTTGTGTGGTAAACAAGAAAAGCAGTCAATGAAATTTTAAAATTATTGCACACTTGTGTTAAAAATAAAATGTGTTCTTTGAGTCAAGTCTTTAGATTAAATTGGCTGGGATAGTTTTTATTTTAATATATTACTCTTTTTTTAATGTGAGTTTACAATACATTTCTGGAAATCTGATAGTGGTTTCAAACCATGTGTGTGTTCTTTGTCTTCCTACAACACAGAAAACATCCTAGTAGTTATTTTTACATTTCTTTGTTGTGGAAGAGAATCTTTCGTTGTTCATGAAACTGAAGGGAGAACAATGGGTGAGTGTGCTGGCGGAGATGAATGAGGAGCAGTATCATATACATCCGTGGGGTAAACATCAGCTGGTGAGGTTTTTTTTAATGCTCGATGATTTTGATTCCTTTTCCCATTATTTTGACATCACATGCAAACCAAATTACTCTCCTTTAACATAAGTGTATCAAAGAGTTTGAAGGTCAGAGGAGGAAGAAAGACCTACTGATTTAGCCAAACCTAGCAACGCAGATCTCAGCTCATATCCCCTCTTTTCAAGCTCTCGAGTCTGTTAGTGAGTATATTTGTGTACTTTGTATGCTACATTAAAGTTTCATAGTCTTAGCTGATCCTGAGGAAATGGCCCTGTGGACCATGCTGTTCAGAGGCCATGTGTGTCACATGAAAACACTGCTGCTCACTCCACTTCTGCTCTGCAGCAGTCTGGGGTTGGTAGAGTCATGCAAGCACAGGGCTTGAAAGGCTGTCTGAACAGTTTGCAAAGGGAATCTTATTCTGGGTCTTCTTTTCTTCTCTCAGGACCTTTACATGGATTTCCTGGAACAGATCCCACTGCTTTTTCTCTGAGGGAGAGTATAAAAAGCAAAGCAGAAGGACTTGATCAAAGGACAGAAATACCCCAAATCAGCGTAGATCTCCACTGGCTTCTGGGGATTTGGGGAAAATGCCTGCAGTTTTCTTAGTGCAGTGGTGCTTAGTGCTGTGACCTGAGTTTGCACTGGATTGATGAAATAGGCTTTAGTCTCATAAGCCTTTGTTGTTTGGTTAGGCATGTCATCCCGTGTGGGATTTCTGTTAAAACTTGTATCACCATTTCAAAATATATAGGCTGTCATGTGGTGGTGTAGAAACCCATTTTTAGTTTGTGTCAGAACTTCCCTGATCACCTATGAAAACCCCCAAACAACCAAAAAACAACCACCAAATGTTACGATCTGGTAAGTGAGAGCTGCCTGTGCCCAAATTAAGGTGCAAACGAGACTACATGCCAAAGTCAATAATACTGATTTTATTTAACAGTAAATATGAGGTAGAGAGAGAGGAATAGAAAAGGGGGGATGGCAAGAGAGAGAGAGAGAATGACAGCAAGACAGATTAAGCAGTAGATAGTTTACCACCCATGGATCCAGTGCCATCCATTGGTCCTTCTTTACCCTGGGCTTCCTGCTGATGGGGGTCCCAAAGTTGTTCAAAACTTTTCATTGTTTATACATTTTAGCAAACAAAGGAGTTAATGCTTATTGGCTACACATTTCTCTTACTCTATTGGCTGATGCTAATTAGTCTCTGGCTCAGTCTTTCTCTTCTTTTGAGTTGGTGGATTGTGAGTCGGTGGATGTGATTTCCCACTGCAGGGACTTTTATCCGGTCTGAGCTGCCTTCAGCACTGTTGCTGAGTTGGCTTTCCTTGTGGCCCATAAATTCTACCATTATCAGTGATACATTCTTCTACCTCAGCTTTGTTTACCTCCCCCTAGGCCTGAGATAACACTTGGACAATAATACCACCTTTCTTATCGCAGGTTCTTGTCATGATGGCTTAATTTACAGTCCAAGTTTCAGGTATCCACAGAGGCATATTGTGGAGGGGCTTCAGTGGTGGTTGGTGGTCACAGATGCCATCTGTCCTATCACTTGGGATGATCTTGACTGGTGATAGGTGTATGAGCAGTTGCTTCTTCACACGGTTTGCCACAGTGGGAATTTTTGTCTGGATGCATTACCCAGGTGCTAGCCATATCTCCTTCCACCAGGTGTGGAGCTGTCACTCCATTCTGTGGTTATCTCATGGCAAAGTCCTTGTGTGGCCTAAACAGTGCTTAAGACAGGCAACTGTGATGTTAAAGTCCTTACATCAAGCACACAAACTTCTTTTTTTTAAAAATTAGTTTAAAATCTGGTTGGAGGGGTAATTTAACATGGGATGATACATCTACAAGTCAAGGGGTGCAGTACAAGGTATTGTCTGCTGAGTTTTTTGTTGGACTATATACAAGCTTGTATGTGTCATGGTAGGTGGATGTGACATTTTCACATGGGTCTTCTCTCTCATTTAAAAGGAAGAAGTCAAATAATACTGAAAATTGAATCGAATTGGAAGCTGATTATTTTTGTGATAGTTTTCCAGTACTGCTAGTTGCCATCGGTGCAGTTCTACTTTGTTGAGCTCTTTGTAATAGTTAAACATGTGTCCTGCTATAGGGCTGGAGGGAGAGGTCTGCCCAAAAGGATATACTGTAGAAGGTCACTGAGCTTTGGGAGTTTTGTTCACAGGATATTGTGCTAATGCAGTGCTTACCCAGGAGTGACTCTCCGGGCACAAAAGAACTAGGCATGGAGCTCTGCAGCACTCCAGAGGACAAGAATGTTTTCAGTTAATCTGAATTGGTTAGTGATGTTTTTTAAATGCCTAAATAAGAAAGTTGAATGCTTTATTAATTTCCTTTTTTCCTTCCTAAGTGGAACAGGCTTATAGGTAACCACTATTGATTCATTATCTCCTGGTGTATCTCCTGTGGTCTGCTTGTATCTCTTGTTGATTTCTTGTTTAATTCTTCAGCTATCAACTTTGAGGAGCTGGGATCCTTGTTTCATTTATGATTCTAAATCTTTTGGAATGCTCATTGCTGGGACTGGAAGACACTAGAGGAAATGCTTTTTGAACTTGATTTCATGCCTCTCTTCTGATTAGTTTTGAAGTAGCTGCTTAACCATGCCAAAGGGCTGACTGAGATTGTATGAATTTTGAAGTCATCCCTCAGGGTTCCTCTTGGTTTTGATGTATGTGCACACACTGATATATAGCAGTATTTCTTCCATACAGTTTTGGAAATCTTTAATTTACATTCCTGCAAATCATACCAGAAATACAGCTCTTGTTCCAGTAGTTTGTTTTACATACTATCTTCTGCATGGGTTGGTAAAACCAGGCAGGCCTGCAGTTTTAATGCAGTGTTTCAGGTGTAAGACAGCTGAATTCTTCATCCTCTTCAAGCATAGATGCAAAGTTGTGGCAGAAAATGGTTCAAGTGGAAATTTGAGTGCAGTTTCCTGTTGAGCCAGATGGGTGTGCAATTAGCAAATTGTTGAATGTTTTCAGGACCAAAGGCGTTTATTTGCTGCTTATTCTGGTTTCATGTTCATCTGTATTTGTAGGGTTGAGGTGTGGCGTGTTACAGAATATCACAAGCTTAAATGAGGAGCCAATCATTCTTATAGTTTAGATTTTTTTGTGTGATTTTGTCTGCACGTGGCCTTGATTTTGATTTTGGAGGTGGTCAGAGCTCTGTCAGAATCAATGGAAGTTTGACGACCGCTCATTCATCTGCCCTTAGGATTAAACTCTGACCTCTAAAAATATCAAAAACTTATTTTGTTTTTAGCAAACTATAAAACACTACTGTGTTGTGCCTTCAGACTTTTTGCTTCAGCAAGTATCTCTTGATATCAGTTATGTCAGTCTGGATTATGAATGTTGATGTTAATCAAACCTGTCTGACATTCATGCTGTCACGCATGATCTGATGTACTTGGGAAGCAACTACTTTGGAAACCAGGAAGGATTTAGAGGGTTTAGCCACAGTAGTTGTTCATAAGCTGGAAAATGTCTGTGGCCTGGAGTGTGAGTTCATGGTCCCAGGTACAACTGGTTTACTACAGTTACTCAAAGTTGTTAAAGGATGTCCAGAATCCATCAGCAGGAGTCTGAGGTCTTCCATGTGTCCAGTAGGCAAGTGTACCCAAGCCATGTGGGCAGCTTGAGCTCCCTGGACTCCAGAGAAGCGTTCTCCTCCTGGTTGACTGTTGGAGTTCTTTCTGCTAGATCTGTATCTTACATAGACTCAGGCCCTTATTTGTTTGTTTATAGAATTGTCTTTTGTGTAAGAAAAAACTCATGAAGGGGTGTGTGTGCAGCTGGAGGGAATGTTGCAGCTAATGGTATGATTTTATTGTTGAGTCTGTATATGAGAACCTGATAAGCCCATCTAATTGTTTACCAGATTGTTGTGGGCATGAGAATCTAAATGTTGGATTTGATTTTACAGCAAGGTAGCAACATATCTTTCAGACAGAACACTGTATTTTGCAAAGCCTTGTACAAGAGCAAATAGAACAGTTTACATGTGACTAAGGATTTTTTTATTTCATAAGTCTTTTGATTTCATTACAAGTATACTACTAACATATCAAAGCAATTAATTTCAGATTTTAATAGATGGACATATTAATCAAACAGATTGTCCTGATACTTAACTAAGAAGAATTGCAACGTTTCAAAGATAAGTGTCGTTCCAGATCACAACATTTAAACTTCTCTAACATTTTAAGTCTCCTCTCCATGAATTAATCTGCACTTTTGTTTCATTTCTTCGCTTGCAAGGCTGGGAAGCTGCTGAAATGGGTCACTGGAATTGGGTGAACAAACATGCAGCAAGTAAAGCACAGATGAAAAGACAGTATCTTTAGATTCTGTTTGCAGCTGTTGCATTCAAGACAACTTCATTGGGAAGCCCACTTAAGTGATGACTGAATGTAATACAGAAAAAATGCTGAAGTTTCCTAGTTTATATTCAGTCCTTGTAATTTTTATTATGTGTTTTCCTCCAAATTTTTTAAGACTTGTCAGTCTTTGATGCCTTTATGTCTGTTGTCAAATTTAGTTCACATTCAGCCTACAAATTACATTGCTCATTTCTTTAAAGAACGTTTTTTCTGAAAACATTTGCATTTTTATAGCTGCATGCATACTCACAGAAATGATGTGGCAAGTAAAATTTTCAATACCATTTTGTAAAAACAAAATAAAAATATTCTGTTTGAAAAATATGTCAGATTCTAAACATTGTTTTTTATTTAATTAAGGCTGAACCTTAATGATATAGAAGCTAGTGGGGGCTTTACTTAGTGAAATTTAGCTGTTAACTTCACAATGAGGTCTGAGTTTGGTCTTATTTGACTGAAATTCCAGGAAAACTAAATAATTTCTAGTTCATTCTCAGCTTTTAGTGTGTATAGTTCACAGTTTATTAAAAATAGAGCATGAAGGGGAATCAGATTTTAGAATAAATGGGCAAAAATTAATCTTTGTGATCTGACCAGCTGTATATGTGACTTTTCATCCCAATGTGTAAGAGATTTGGTTGGTTTTCAGAGGAAATGAAACTGGAGAGAGACTTAAATTCTTCACAGACTAACTGGAGCAACCAGACAAATTAGGAGAAGACCTAAACTGAAGTTTGTATTTCGTTGCTATTTAAGTTAACAATGCAAAGCTTAGGATAGGTGTAAATTTGAATTCTTTTGTAACTATGTGCATATCTAATGTGACATGACATATAAAGTGAAGCTTTATGGGAGTTGATGATTTGCCTGTCAGGAGAATGCAGAAGAGGAGCCACTGTTTTGAAAGAACCTTGCCAAATCAATGCAGACCTCATCAGAGGGCAGTAGTTGAGTGGGATACGTTTTCTGGAAAAACACAGGGTAGATGATGCCAGTTGTCAAATTTCTGTTTGTGAGGGTAGCAGTTGACTGTGAGAAACATTGGGGAAGCCCAGTTTCACCTCACCAGTGTCCCCCTCTGACAGCAGCTGGTAGTGAATGCCTTGGTAACAATATGAGAAGGAGCCAGTGGGACTTTTCCCATCCTTGGGTGGTGTGTGGTTAGAGATATTGCTAGCAGTGATGCAAACACCAGCACATAATGCAAGCTTTTCTTCAAGGGTTTAAACATAAATAATAAAGAGCACTTTCCCTTAGGTTATTCTGGTTGTTCATGGAAACTTTGCTTGCATAACCTAACTTTCCTCTGTGGCACTGCATCAGTTGTAAATTTCAGATATGTGGGAGTAGCATAGTGAGAAAGTAGCTCCTTGTGCCTCATATTTTTCTCTGAAAAGCTGCATGTGTATACATGCAGTGGCAGCATCTTTCATGCCTCTTTGTTTGTGTGTGGACCACATAAGTGATAGTTGAAACTTCGCATCCCTAGGCCAGATGAGTTGGAGTTGAAGCTTGTCATGAAGGAGGAAGTAATGGAATTAGCAGTAAGTGGGAAAGAGAAATGAAATAATTTCACCTGAATGAATAAGACTTTAAAAGTGGGGTTTAGGTTTTCATTATTTTTAAGTGAGCCTCAATTAAACAATGTGTTTCAAGAATTTGTTGCCTTACTTATGAATGCCTAACAGCATTCATTTTTACTTGCATTTCTTAAATAGTAGGATATATCCCATGTGTAAGGATCCTTTTTGTACTGCTTGTCTGTCCTGCTGCTTCTTGGGTTGTGTTTTTTTTTTTTTTGAGAGTCCTTTCAACAGGATGAAACCCTATCATGTCTTAGTGAAATCTGGATAAGAGATTTCAAATATCTAAGCTTATTGAGTATATGTAAAATTATATAATTATATATATAAATAGTTTTAATTCTTCCTTCTCACATGTGGACCATGCCTCTCCCTTGCCTTTGCCCATACCTTCTTCTATATTTAAGCAGTGTACCTTACCAGTCTGTCTCTATTTATCCACTTATTTTGTATTTGTCTGACAAGGCGTCTATTCAGTCCTTCTAAAAACAAAAAAGTAATGTGATATTGACTCCAAGACAAGTTCTTACGAACTGCTAACATTATTCCTGTAGCTGTCCTGATACAAGAATAGCAACAGGGACATAAATGAAATACTATGAGTTCTGATTTCGTAAATCCAAGAGAAAACTGATCAAATAAAAAATTACTGAGGGCGTAAAATATAAAATGTTGCTTTTAAGCTTGACAGATGTCTCCTACTCAACAGCTGATTTAAAAATAGCACCATTATACTTTAAAATGCATGAAGTATTCTTTTGAAATATAAAACAAAGCACTATCTGTAGCAAAATATTATCTGTTAGGGGAAACAAATGCCTGAGAAGAAGCTGGTTTCTCATGTGAGCTTATTGTGAGAAAACTATATATTTACCCAGGACTCTAGAAGGTGAAGATAACAAGAACTTAGACAACCTTTAGCCAATAACCTAATTTTTCATGACAGATACTAAATGTACATTGCAATTCTAGTTCTCTGTTGCTTTAAGTGGTAAAGTATTTCACAGAGCTTTGGGTTTGGTCCTGGAACTATCACACTTACAGACTCGTTTATCTTAACTACTGTTCTGAGGTTGAATATACAAAACCACGTAGCCCCTAAGTTTATTTTTTCAGAATTTTTTAGCATTTCTACAGGACCTTACCATAGCTTGATATTTTTACAGTAGGAAGGATATATGTGTTTTTTATTATGGGAAGGGCATTGCTAAAGTAGGTAAGATTTTACATGCTGAGTCTTAATGGAATTTTGACACAACAGCACACAGTTCGTAGTGTTGGTCGGTACTTGTACACTTTCATAATGGAGTTTTATTTTATTTGTTCCTAAATTGATCTAGGTAAGGTTATAATTAAGAATACTCACTAATTATATGAAAGGTGATTACCTGTCAGTAAGGTTATTTAGCCCTTCCCTATGGAAAAAACCTGGTTAACTTTTCAAACTAGCCTTGTTTGAACTGAGAATTTACCTTCCTGAAGACTCTTTCAGATGGCAATGGGTTTGTTGCATGTCCCTCAGTTCCTAATTAATGAGTAAGAATGAATATTTGGTATAGATGTGGAAGGCCTGTGAGAAGTTAAGCTCAAGTTTGGATGAGCAGGAGCCTCCAAGATAAGGCGTTTTAGCACAGACTGGAGAGTTGGATTTGTTCCCTATTTCTTACATATTCTGTGATTCTGGGTAATGCCCTAAATCAAATGTTTTCCCAAGAGACCACACATTAATTATGCTCTATTTTCTGAGTGTGACGTTGGAGACACCAGGGTCTAGCTTACAGAAGGAATGTTAGCAATACCAGAGGAAAACCTATCACAAAATGAATTTTGTGTTCAGAGCTTGAAAAATGATGAATGAATTAGTGCTCCATATTCAACAACCACGTGAAATACGTTATTGAATAACTGTTCCTTAAATGAGTAGCATTTCTTCTATGCTATAGACTTTAGTTTCCTAAAAAAGTACTAAACAATACAATAAGTGTTATAAATAGCAACAATATGTGTAGAGAAACTAGTGCATTTGTATATGAATATAAGTGAGTTATATGAGTATTACATGAGGGTTTTTTATATAAATATAGGAAAACCACCTATCAGGGCTTTTGTAAATACCTGGGCAAATGTAGAAAAACCTGTTAACATCTGGCCATTCATGTCTGTGAACAAATACCAGCAGAGAGGCAAACATAACTTAGCAATGCCAAAAGCTGCCTAAGAAAAGGAGATTTCTTTTTCTAAGTCTGTCACTAGGTGTAGGAACTCCAGACTTTGATATTGTCACCATTAGAATGAAGAAAGCAGCATAGAAATTGGCAGCTCATCTGGAGAATAAGGAGTTTGTATTCCTGCACTCGTTTTGCATTTCCTTACATCAGTGTGGAGATGAGCACATTGTTCTGCTCATTCAAGCTGGAGGCATCTGGTGTGGTTGCTCAGAGAAGATTTCAGGTTTGTCTTCAGGTAGAGAGAAGCACTCTGGCTTCTGCATGTGAGTCCCAACAACCCCATGCAGCACTACAGGCTGGGGGCAGAGTGGCTGGAAAGCTGCCCGATGGAAAAGGACCTGGGGGTTCTGATCCACAGTAGCCGAACATGATCCAGTGTGTGCCCAGGTGGCTAGGAAGGCCATTGGCATCCTGGCTTGTATCTGCAATAGTGTGGCCAGCAGGACCAGGGCAGTGATTGTCCCCTGTACTCAGCACTGGTGAGGCCACGCCTCGAGTGCTGTGTCCAGTTCTGGGCCTCTCACTACAAGAAAGACATTGAGGGGCTGGAGTGAGTCCAAGGAAGGGCAACAGAGCTGGTGAAGGGTCTGGAGCACATGTCCTGTAAGGAGCAGCTGAGGAAGTTGGGTGTATTTATCCTGGAGAAAAGGAGGCTCAGAGGGGATCTTACTGCTCTCTACAACTGTCTGAAATGAGGCTGTAGCAAGGTGGGGTTGGTACCTTCTCCCAAGCAACAAGTGACAGGACAAGAGGAAATGGCCTCAAGTTGTACCAGGGGAGGTTCAGGTTGGACATTAGGAGGAATTTCTTCACAGAAAGGTTGTCAGACATTGGACCAGGCTGCCCAGGAAAGTAATTGAGTCACCATCCCTGGAGGTATTTAAAAGACACATACGTGGCACTTGGGAACGTGGTTTATTGGTGAATTTGGCAGTTGTTTGTTAACTATTGCACTCCATGATGTTAAAGGTCTTCTCCAACCTAAACAGGTCTGTGATTCTCCCCAGGAGAGCACTGAAAAGGCATCTAATGCCACGTGTCGCCTTTGGTGTAATCTTGTTAGTGAACTTGACTTCCAGAGAAACTGTCCTGATTTCCAGACACTGTGAGCCATGTAATTTTTAGGGGCTTGTGGAAGGGAGCATTGGTGTTAGAAGGATCTGGCTTCTGAATTTGTGCTTGGAATTGAAGAATGACAAAAATGCACAGAAGGAGACCTTAGTTGCAGCAACTGTTTTTTAAGTCCAAATATTCCAATCTGAAGCCTCTTTAGATGCCTCTGTGTTATAGTGTAGGTTCATAAAGTAGGCCGTCAGTCTATTAAGACTGGAGACATTTTCCTGAGGTAGTTTCCAGGCACATAAAGCGTAAGAGACTTTGAGTTTGTCCAATATATCAGAATAATGTCTGCAGGTAAAAGTGGACAAGCTTAAGTTGATTAATTAACCAAGGAGGGTTTATTATGATGATCTACAGATCAGATTATCTAGGAATATGTGCTTTCTTGCTGCAACTCCTGCTTCATTTGCATCCTTAAATCACCTTGGCTTTATGAGTAGTACTCTGGCTGCTGGGTTCAGGGTGACTCTTCTTTCCTTGCTGCTCACTGCTGGTAGAGGAAAAAAACAGACTTCTTGGTTTGGAAAGCTCAACATTTGTACTCAAATGTGTACTAGTGCACCTAAAAGTTCAAAGAAAACCCTCAAACACAGATCCTTAGTTTATTTCTTGTTGTGAGTTAAACCCAAAGGGCTTGCAGTTTTGCTTGCTCTGACAGCACATGGGCTGTTTGCTCCTGTTTTTTTAAAAAAGGGGTGTTGCTACTGTGTCAGCCAGGAGAAGCCCTGGTCACTCCTTGGCTCTCCTTTCCCTGAAAAGAAAAGGAGCTCTGAAGTTTTGAAGGGCAGAATGAGACAGTGTGCTGAAGATGAAAAGGAGCAGAGTGCAGAGCTGGTGGGAATCATGTGCTGCATGGGTCAGTAACGCAGCATGGAGCTGGGCTGGCAGGGCTGCCTGCGGGACAGGGCAGAGCTCTCTGGGGGGAAGCTTCTCTCAAGGGGCTTTCTGTGGGTTTCCTTCCTTAGCTGGTGTTTATGTGGTCATTTACCTGTTTTCTACTTCATCTAGAGAGTTTTGTTTGGTGTGTTCTGTTCTGAGCTCGAGCACACTGAACACTGCGTCACTGTATTTTTTCTCTTAGTGTGCATTTACTTTTCTGAGAGCATTTGGGTTTTTGATTTAAAATCCCAGTTGTGGTGTTTTGGTGACTTTTTTTCCCCTTTAATCCTGGTATTTTTCACAACATGACAGGTGTCAGCTTTCCTCCACCTTATGCATTTGGGTCTGTCAGTTACAGAATTTTTCTGAGTGTTTGTGTAAAATATATATATTTCTAAAGGAACAAGGGTAGTAAACATCAATTCTTTTATGTATGCTAGCATTTTAGTTGAAAATAGAGTTGAAATGAATAGTGACTTCATATTCTAACACGATACAAGAAAGTGAGTTTTTCAACTTTTTTGGTTTTTTACTGTCATCAAAGTAACATTTCCTAAAATGTAAACTTCTGTGTACTTGGTCAAAACTAGATGAGGTTACCTTAGAAAAAAAGACATGTTGTACATATTGTGAAATTCTGCAGTTGAGAAACTTTGTGTTCTTTTTAAAACAGCTGCCCATAATGGAACAGTTAAAAGTGAAAATGGAATTGTTTTATTTCTGAGATTTTTCTGTTCTCTACATTTACTAAATCAGAGCTTCCACCTTGTTAGGATAAATAACATATGTCAGAAGTGGTGTCTTGCTAGATGAAGGCTAGGGAGAAATGTATATGTAGCAAAAGATTGTCTTGATCTGCCAGATTTTCTTTTCCAATAGTACAGCTTTGCTCTTTAGTTTCTCTTTCTCCTCTTTATTTGGGTCTTCAAGTAGAATAAGAGACTGTAGAGCTGTGAAGTGGGGAAAAAAGCATATGCCAGAAGCTTAGAATATCTTGAGTAGTGTGGAAAAAAGCATTTAGGAAACAGCAACTATTCTGTACAGAGCTGAATGTGCAAGTGCACTGCACATACTGCCTGAAGATTTCATTGCCACAGCGAGCTGTGGCTAGAAAAGTTACAGGTGTGTTAAAAAGGACTGGAAAAAATAACAGAAAAAAAAATGTATCTATGACTATTAAATGCAAAGATATGAATGAGCATGTAGAAAGTCTGTGAGTCACATAAGAGAGGACTATGCAAAGGTTTCACAGGCTTTTACTTGTTTTGTTTTTGCTTTTGTTCCCCAATACTCATTTCTCACTACTGTTAGGAACTGCATACAGTGCTCAGTTTGGCCCAGGATGGAATCTTGTATAATGTCATGCTGTTTTGAAAGACCTCAGTATCACACCAGAGACTTCAACATCCTTGAAAGACCTTCTGTGAATTTATTTTAATTTATTAATTGTTATATTTGACCAATCTGAAAACAGTATTTTTTAGTGTAAAATACAGGATCTGGTTCAGTCTTTTAGTGGTGGCAGTAGGTACGCAGGGATCTTGTTTTTCTACCTGAGCTCATTCCTCGTTCTCAGCCACACTGCAAATAGCCTGAGTCAATGAAACAGCTGCAGTTGTGTTGTACAGGCTGAGGGGCTCTTGCTATTTTAGGCTTGCACAGGTGGTCCCAGTCCTAATGCCCTGTGACTCCTGCTCTGGGAGCTCCAGGACGGTGACCGGACTCTGTAGCAGTTGTGCTGGCTGTGGCCTTGCACAGGTAGCTGGAGATAACTCTTGTGCTGGAGTGGTGGTTAGGTTTTCTCCAGTGTGGCTTGGTAGAATACGTGTATATGCTCCCTAGCCATAAGTGGGATGCTTTCTTACCCTGAGTCTATTGCTTTTATTGTTTTTCCACAGTGTTTTGTGGGCAGTCGTTGATGTTAACTGCCACGCCAGGGAGAAAACTGCTGGCAGTGGCTGGGTCCCGTATCTGGGTTAGTAGACATCCCTCTTTATTTTATAGAGGATTAAAAGAGAGTCCTTTCCCTGACTGAAGCTGTAGCTAGTCCTTGTGTGTTTGAACAAGGGTGCTATTCCAGTTGAAAAGCATAACGATTGAAAAAGTTAGCTTTCATATTGTAACAGATTTTCTATTGCCTAATATGTTAGTAATAATTTGATTATCTAGACTATATCATGCTATATTATATAGCATTTATAGCTCTTAAAAATTTGCCATGGCCTTTTCAGTACATTTTGAGTGCCAGTTGACTTCTCCTAGGCAGTTAGATTTTTTTATTAGTAGGCTGCTATCATAGCTGAGGGGCTGTTGCCCTGAAGGAACTCACCTGGGGCTTCAAGAAACTTTTTCATATCATGTTGTGTTGTACTGAAAAAAAGCCATTTCTGTGCTATTATTTTGATTAGATATTTTGGAGCTTTTGCAGGCTATATAATTTTAAAAATTTATTAGAAAATTAATTTTATAAAGGTCTTAATAAAAAAATCTTCTGCATCATTTGTAGAGCTGTTAAAACATTTCTTTTTCCTTTTTACCTCTAGATGAGCGTGACAAAGTACAAAAGAAGACATTCACAAAATGGATAAATCAGCATCTCATGAAGGTCAGTTGTTATTTCTGTCATGTCTGGATGGTTAATTGCTACAGCAGTGGTTGTGTCTTTTACTACGTTTGATTTCAGGATGCAGCTGTGTTACATATAAGGAAGATCTTGGATTGTGACGTTCATGCATGTGCTTTGTCTTTGAGGAGTAGTGGGGGACTTGAAATGCTGTCCAAGGTGATCTAATGGAGTACTTGAATTTGAAATTAAAATGAGTCAAAGTTTAAGAGACTTGATTTCTTTCTATAAGGCTTGGCTCATTTCTGGAATTAGTGTGTCATGGCTGTAGTACAACAGCTAAGGGAAATAAAGAAAAAAATATTTAAAGTACCATGCTGACGACAGGAGAATGACCTTGAGAGAGAGATCTCTAGATCATCCTGTGGCATCAATATGCTGCTCATGGATTAGAAATAGAGGCTTTCTAGGGGCAAAAGTCACTTTTCAATATCTTTCTTCTGAATAGCAGTGAACTTTGCTTCAGGGACGGAGCATATTATTTTAACAACGTGTACAGATTTCAGTTGACAGAGAACTAAAAGCTGAGAGTTCACCTTCACTGCATGGCCCTTCAGTTCTAAATTTAATCTGCTGTTTCAGTGCCAGCTGTCTAGCCTAGACATTTCTCTGGAGAAACAGATTGTATAATTACTTGACATAACTTGCTTTGACATTCCCAGCACCCACCCGCAC